>KK117769.1:75704-114271 GCA_000611955.2 Stegodyphus mimosarum | reverse complement strand
TTGCATCTTATTACTAAAATAGAACTATCAAGTAATCTATTTTTGAAGTGAATAGTTTTAATCACAAATAATATAAAGTCGAAACTAGAATCCACAAACCTTATATGAGGTTTTTTGATTTTGATTTTTTGAGGAGATAAAAAAATTTTAATTCTAGATAAGGACAACAAATATACATATAATCATCACCAGAAATACTTATAATTTATTTTTAAATTACACATGTACAGGTTTGTTACGTAGAATACTTAGCAAGCTCAAGTTCTAAATCTGAGAATCTTTTTCTATAACACAGCTCTTCATTTGCCTGCTTAATTACATTTCAACAACAAATGCTTCAAGAGCTTTCTTACCTAATTTTGATCAAAATGCAAGCTGGCGTTCCTTAATAATGTTAAAAATTCTTTCACAGTTTGCATTAAAATGAGGCATTATTAAAGCAGCAAGCGTCACAATAGTCAATACTTTCCATTTAATGCTCCCATTCAATATGCCAGTCTGTAACTTTTCTAAATGATCTACTTGATACATAAAGATCTCGATTTCTATTTGATAAAAGTGTTTTTCGTCAATAATCAATTAGGTTTTCCAATCAGTGGCATTCACCATGAAATGAAAGAATGAAAATGAAACTTTAGTTCTTCAGTTAATGTCAGCAACTTCAGCATACTTTAAAAATGGATAATTTGAAGGAAATTTTTCTATTATATCTGAGTATAAAAAAGGCCTGTAATCAATTAAAAAAACAATTTCAATTCCATTCAACTGCGCATTTTAAAATACAATTTCTACAAAAATATATGCTTTTTTACAAAAATGGTGACTGTGCATTAACTGCCCTGAAGAAGTTTGAAACATTAATGGGCATAAGACATGATTCTAATCTAATATCTTTTAAGGGCCTTCAGGAAATGATTTATAAATTTGAAGAGATTGGTTCATTTGACATGCAATCTGGCAGACAGCAGAAAAAAACTGCTTCAATTCAGTGGCTATGACACTGCAAAATAAGATGAGAAGTGATGTAGGAATGTGCACTGCAAGAATTGCCCAATCTTTAGAAATGCCTACCAGCATGGTTTGTAAAATTATAGTCCTGCATCCTACAGTGTTAATTATTCAAAATTATATGTGTTTAGTAGCTGCTTCTTGCTGGCTTGTGAATAGGACAAAGCTTGCTCTATAATATCTTGCTCAGATGGAAATGGACAATGCATAGCCAGAGCCGATTTCCATCTCCAAGGTTCTGTTAATACTCAAAACTGCAGAACATGGCAGACAAAAAAGCATCTTAAACCCATTAACACTTTGAGGCCATGGCTTAGGCAGCTGTTTAAAGCCTTGACAGGGCAGTGTATCTTGAATGAAATGCTTTCCCCCCTTTAAGAAATCCCATCCTATTTGCAACAAAGATAGTGTGTAGTTTAATGGATTCTGAGAGCAGTGCTTTATGACACAAAAGGAAGGGAAATGTACAGATTAGTGACCAGACTTCCAAGACACTTTTCGTTATTGAGGGGAAAATTTCATATTGCAGTTGTTTTGGAATGAGACAACTGGGTGTTATGCAGAAGGAAATGTGTGAACTTCCGCTGCAGAAAATGTCATTCTTTATATTATAAATACGTTAATTTCATTTTTACAAAAAATTTTTTCAAATTTTAAATTACATTACAAAATTAGGTGTCTTTAGGAAGTGCTTACAATAATTATTTCTATCATACCTTTATATTAATGTTATGTCACAAAATTATTTCAACTATTTGATTATTTCATGGACAATTTTAAATTTCCTAGTCTCCATTTCAGTCTTTTTTTTCCACTGTTAAATTTCATTATAATTTTTAATTTGTTTTGGTATATATTATCAAATATAGCTGTATCTCTGAACTTTCTTCCACACAGGAATAATTAAAAAAATAAATGCTTAACACTATAGAAATGATTAAAAATTAAAGTTCAGTTGAACTTTTAAATTATGCTCTATAGGAGCAAAAAAATTTTATAAAATTGTTAAAAATCTGCTTGATAATGTACTATTGAAGGAGGAAACCTTCAGCAAATTAGAATATATCTGGTTTAATTAAAAATAATTTTAAGTTATTGTAGATTATTAGTATTGCAATGTCCAATCATGTAAGTGTTCCTAATTTACATTCAGTTCTCTTCCAGAATAAAAGAGAAGCTCCAAAACTGTTTTTTAAAATAATATATTTTAGTTTTAAAAATTAGGGGGAGGAAAGGATTATTTAATCATGTACCACTTTATATTGCTAATTGAAAATTAGCAAGTGATATATTTCAGGTATTAATAATAGAATGAATTTAAGTCATTAAAGATGTCAACTTATTTAGTACACAAACCCATAATTCAACACCACATTTAGATGTAAATTCCATTTGTCTATTTATACTAAATTCTTAGCCTCACTAAGGGAACGTGTTCACTCAGGTATCAAAATTAAGGTAATTAAGGGAAAGTGTTCACTCAGGTATCAAAATTGAGGTAATTAGGGAACATATTCACTCAGTTATCAAAATTAAGGTAATTTCTTAGTGCAGAGAGTTTTTCAAACTGAAGGGAAAAGTGTTCGTTATGTATAGTTTCTGAAAAACTGCAGGTAAAAAAAGTTACATGATAGTTAGTTGTTGTCTTCAGTACCATTTTATAGTATTCTATGCTTTATTACGCTACATAATTTAGAACATTAAGAGAAATTTCCAGATAGTTTCAGGTGCCCAGTCAACGAAAATCTCTCCTGTTTCAAATCCATCATCACATGACTTTTTCTATTTCCTCTTTTGTCTAAACCAGTTCAACTCCACACTGTAGCAGCTTTGACCCAAACCATACCGGCATATTCTAGTATCTTAATGTGCAGTTACTCAAAAAAACTTCACTGTCAGATCATGTAAATCCTGCACTGACACAGTTGAATTGACTATTTTTCTCTTTTCTATCGAAAATTTGGCAGCTACCCATTGGTTTCATTAACATCTCAGCCATTATGCTCTATTATCAAAACTATTTTATATCTGAGTGGCCCCCAGGAATTTGTCCTTGAGTGTAGTAGCTGAGATATGTGTCCAATGAATAGCAAAGGCAAGGCCAAGATTCAGAAGTTCAGATGGGGAACATATGTTTTCTTAGAAGAATTATTTCTATATTATATGATAGATTTTTAGATCCTGATAGTACTCTCGGAGCTCAGCAGACAGTGATGTTTCACAAATGCTACTCTAAACCATTCTGAACATCTTCAAAAATATTTGGCTGTGAAATTGAGGCACTTTAACCTTTTAGCTTTTTAAAATGTGCCATCAGTACATCTGGAATCTTAAGGCTGAAGAGATCTAACAGTTAGAGATGAGCCCCAGGGAGAAACACAATGAAGAAATTCATCTGTACTACAAATTCAAAAGCTTTCATACTGATTGACTAGTTTTAGTGTACTTACGATTTACAGGTTTTAGACTGAAATTGTAAAGCTATTTTTGCTTCTTGGACACAAAATTTATATTTATGTTCTTGTGATTTGTTTGAAAAACAGTACTATCACAGTAAACTTCCATGTGTGAAGATCACTTCAGCATGAACAGATATACATGGAAATAAAGACAGACAGAACGATAAGAATGCACGAAAAAACTGCTTGTACCTGTATACAAGTACGTGGGAATTTATATTTGTTTATGGAAACGTATACCTACATATCTATGTAGTATGTATGTCTGTATTTATACAATATGGTATTAGTGCAGCTATATACATAAAGAGAAAAGCATGCATACCCTTAAATGGGAATAAAGTATGTATACACACATACATATACATACAGAGGGACACACATGCATTTATACGTATGTGTTTGCATGCAAATTTATGCATACACATATCTATCTATATATATATATATATACACACATATCTATATCTATATACACATATCTATATATATATATATATATAGATATGTGTATATATTTCTTAAATTATATATATAAATATATATATTAAATTATATATGACTATTTGAAAATACATGTAGTTTCTTCTCTTTACGATTTTGGATCCTGTGGAGGATCCATTGATTATTTTTTTACACATACGAAAATTAGAAAGAGACATTAAGCAGCTTATTGCAGAAAGAAATTACCATTAATTTTTTAAATTTTTTATAAGCACGTTAAAACAAAATATTCTCATTTGCTTTCGTGAACATTTTTGAACCAAGTAACAGAGCCCTACGTCGCATTTTACGCAAGAATGAGTTAATCACTTTGTTATTCCACTTCTGTGACAAGCAGCACGCCTTCATGGAGCTTCATTTTGAATAGGCCAGTGGCCTATCAATGAAATGGTATCCGAGACTCGAGCACACTTGATTGAAGCTTCTGAATATTAAGGTGGTTGCTTTCTAAGATTTTTTCTAAATCTGTGAAAGATAAGTCTGAAATTTTCATTTTGTACAAAATAAAGGAGTTCAAAATTCTTAAATCAAGTAAGTGGAAAAAGATTTTTTTTGTCCACTTTAAACTTTTCCTTCCGAATGTACAACTATTTGCCATTCAATCACATAAGTCAACGAACCCTATATTTTTGTCTCAGGTTGATACAATTTCAAGTTTTTCAGTTTCGTCATAGGCTGCAATGGGATTGTGCATATTACTGAGCATAAAAACTTCTCTCTTGACTTTCCAACAAGCCACAGTCATTCTTGATTAAAATTTTATATTAATTTGCCCTTTCTCCATTTGGATGCCAATATTTAGTTTCGGATAACTTTCCCGATTGCAGCAACTTGTAAAACAACTGTTGATTTTATATTTATGCAGCAATGCATAAAATAAATCCGGTGAAGAAAAGAAATTATCCATAAAAAGTTTATGTGATTTGCCTTTTACACTTTCCGCTAACCCTATTACCATGTTATGAGTGTTACATTTCTCATTGTTTAACTCGAAGGAATCTCTTCCGAGGTATACTTTCATGTTATGTATGTAACCATGCGGTCTGCAAGCTCGTAAATTGTAATTCCAAAACACTTATGTATTGCTTAATAATTAGTCTTCCCTTAAATAGAACAGTTACTTCACCTACAGCCAGTTCTTCAGAGGGCTCATATACTTAAAAATTAATTATATTAAAAATAAAATTGTTTCTCAAATGCTCAAACATATCCCTGATTTTCCAAAATCGATCATAATTAGGATAGTTTCTGTCTGGCGGTGACATGTTATCTTCAAAGTGCAGAAAATAAAGAATTTGCAAGAATCTATTTCTGTACATAGTTTTCTTTAAAAAAAGGTGTTTCAGCATTTTGTCTGTCGACCAGTAATCTTCTATCTTGTCTTTTTGAATATGCCAGCGCCAAAAAATTTAGCAATTCATTTTCATTAATTTCCTTCCCTGTAACTGTGTGCTTTTTTGTTTTTAATTCAGGGTTAAAACTGGAATTTTGCCTTAGTATTTATTCCACATAATGATTTGTTTCTTTCACAATTTTTCAATAATATTTCGCCAAAAAGGGTTTTTCAAAAATACAATTTCTTTTGTAGCTTGAGAAGCACGGACTTTTATATCATTTTTGCCAATAAAATTCAAAAAGTTTACTTTGTCCTCAAGGTCTGGTTCAAGGCCATTCAAATTTTGAATCAAAAGATTCTGTCCACATTATCAATTTGTTCATCACTGTAATTTAACGAATCTGTCAATAAATATGAATTTCCTTCCACATCCTCATTTTCACTTTCAGATACATTTTCCTTATCCAGAGAGCAATTGAATTTGCCATCTTAGTAGTTTTCATCATTAAGCCCTTATGCAGTTATCTTGAATTCTGTAGCTATAAGAACAAAAAAGGGAAAATTGGGCAAACTGGATCTTTAACACAAAGATCTCTGAAAGACATAAGTGGTTAAAGCCCCACGGACATCAGATTTGACATTTTATCCCACACTTTCAGCCTGGAAAAATGGGAGAAAAAATGGCCACTAAAGTGGACAACTCCGTCCTTTCAAACAGGTCATTCTACAGCCTAATGGCCAACCCGTCCTCAAAGAGTTAATGTTTGGAACTTCTTTAAGACAAATGAAGCCAAGCCATCGCTCTTGTAAAAAAGCTCCACAAGCAGAGGCTGATCCTTCATTGACAAAGAGCCATAACAAGTTTCTCATATGCAGAATAACAGGAACTGTGTACTCCATATTTTATTACCACTGTTGTAAAAAATGTTCACAAGCAGAGCCTGATCTTTCGTTAACAAAGTCTCCTAACACGCATCTCAGGTGCAGAATAACAGGAACTGCATGCACTCCATCTTTTTGTAAAGTCTAATACATGGTGTTCATATCATGTCTTTTAATTAGCATATTATGATAAGTACAGCACCATATAATGATGAAATTTTGAACTATTTTGCCGATTTTTCCAAACAAGTTGTCTTTGCTTGAAGGCTATTTAGATGAAATTTCAACTTATTCTGGCCAGTGGTAATTTTTTACAGCCTTTTGAAATTGGGACAATTTTAATCATGCTGTACACAAAATATTTTATTAGATCTCTCTTTCAATGCAATATATAGGTCTGGTAAAACCATTCTGCTTTTTAACTAATCTATTTAGTGGTTTTTCATTTAACCTGCACAACTATATACATGTGTGTGCATGTATATATATATATATATATATATCTATATGTATGTATATCTATATCTATATGTATGTATATCTATATGTATGTGTGGGTGTGCGATATATATAGATATAGATAGATAGATGCATATATATATATGTACACTGAAGAACCATTACATTATGAGCACCCTGTTAATAACATGCAGGACTAACTTTAGCCCTCAAAACTGCCAGCACCTGGCGTGCCATTGACTCCACAAGACGCTGATATGTAGTCTGAGGTATCTGGTACCAAGCAGTCACCTACTGATCCTGTAAATCCCGCAATTTGCGAGGGGGGAGCGAGGCAGCACGTATTTGGTTTTCTAGGTGGGACCGCAAATACTCTATTGGATTAATGTCAGTTGAATTTGGAGCCCAAGACATGACTCGAATGTTCCTCGAACCACTCCCTGATGATTCGACCCTTAGGGCATGGTGCATTATCATATTGGTAAACACCATCACGCACCGGAAATACTGTTGTGAATGGGTGAATCTGGTCTGCGAAGATGTTCACATTGGGCACAGATGTCAGAGATTGTTCTATGGGGATTATGGGTATTAATGTAATCCACGAAAACATTGGCCACACCATCATACCCCTGCCAACGGCTTGTCTCCGTCAAACTGTGCATCGGGGAGCCAGAGTTACGTTTGGAAATCGATGGATTAACACACACCCATCGATGTGATGGACCAGAAAATGTGATTCATCGGACAATGCAGCTTTCTTCCATTGTAATGTACAATTCTGATATTTCTTGGCCCACTGCAGATGCAGCTGGTGATGACGTGCCGTTAGTGCAGGGACATGCTTCGGCCTCCAGCTGCATAGGTACATATGCAGCAATGTATGCTGCACAGTGTGTTGAGAAACACTGTCTCGGTTGCCACTGTTGTAGCTGGTGGTGATTTCAGCTGCTGTAGCTCTTCAATCACGGTGAACAATACGTAGCAATCTTCACTGTTCTCTGAAATCAATGTGTATTGATGACACACCAACACACTGCTGGCTGACAACTTGTCGTTTCACCGTCCACATGCCACTTTCAATATGTGCTCACAACAACTGCACGTGAACAGCCCACTAAACACGCCGTTTCTGATACTGATGTTCCCAATCGCCGAGCCGTAACAATTTCACCTTTATCGAAGTCTGATAAATCAGCTGCTTTTCCCATTATGTCGCTAATCATGCTATGTTTGGGAAGACAATGAATAGTCGCTTTATATATTCCAACATCAGCTGCGCACACACAGTGGTTTTGTTCCTGGACGAGTCCACTGTTATAAATGTACAGTGGTCATAACGCAATGGCTCTTCGGTGTATATAATCGTGACATTACCTCATTAATATTTTTAAACTACTCAAATTTATTATTTTTATGCCACAGGAACTCAGCCAATTGCCTTGCTAGTGGATTAGCAACTTATTTTGACTATTCTATCAGATCTGCTTTTACTGGACTAATTTCTTCTTCATGGCACTGCCACTGGATTGCCTTGCTGCTGTTGAGTTTCCTCATTGGTCAAAGGTTTAATTGTACAAATACCTCTTTTGAAGATGGCAAAAAGCACAAAAATGTGATTCTTCATTCTTGCTTTCTTACTGACTTCAGCATTCAGATCCTCCTGTTACACATTACTTGTCTGAATTCTACAATTTGCCATTTTTAGATTTCTATAATGCATATGAATGGAAATCTGAACTAAGTAAAACTTACTACTAGAAACTTGATAACAGTTCCTTTCCTGATGACTGTAAATGTCAACTGAGAATGACTCAATAATATACACAAGCATAAAGAAATTAATTTTTTATAAAAATGCGATTAAGGCACTGAGTTTCGAATGATGTTATGCAGTTACCAATGGCTAATTACAGATGAAAATAAATAACAAACCAGAAAACTGCATGTCTAGTTTATTATTTTTTCTGTTGACTATTTAGGACTTTGCAATAGTTCTGACTTCATTCTTTGGGCCAAAAACATTCCAGCAATGAGATTCTGCTAGTGTGTAACAATTATTAACCTCATTTTTAATATGCAAATGACTATATCTTATAGACTTTTCCTAGCCACCACATAAACATGATAAAAAAATAAGAATATAGTATAAAAAAAAGAATAAGGCGTAACATACCGTCCACGATATCACAAGATTATCTGGCTGAGTTCCTCGTCCCATAACTTTGTCTGGATTTTTATCAGGTACTGCTTCAGGGGTTGCACAATGTTCAGATGGGCCACTGGGCTCACTTAGTCCTATTTTATTCCTTGCCCTTACTCTGAAGGTATAGTTAGCCCAAGGGCTCATTTCAATCTAAAGAACAAAAGATTTTGTTACACAAATCACATAACAGACACTTTCTTATGATTAATATAGTAATCAAATTCACAGTAACCTATCAGAGCTTAATGAAATGAAATTTGCTTGGCAAATTACTTTGTCTGCATAGATAATCTAATACAGTCCATTACCTTCACGGACATATTAATTTTTTTAGCAGAACCCTCCTTGGTATAGCAAAATTAGAACACACAATGATTAATACACATATAAGCATAAAACATAATACAAGAAGGAAATATTACTAACTTTAGTAATGAATTTTATCCTAAGCTAAAGGCTGCAATAATCTGAGAATAAATGATTAAAGAACTAAAAGTGCAGATTTTGCAGTCTATAAAAACAGATGACTACTAAGAAGTGTTTAAACAAATGCTTAGCTCCTTAAGCTCACTAACACAGGTTAAGGGCAAATATTTCAGATATAGTGATGATTTTAAGTACTTTTAATGCTAATTTTTCCATGACAAATATTTTAAGGGAATAATGGAAGGACACTATAATTAAATAAGAAAAAGCGTTTTGTTTTGATTTGTTCCTTTACATATATATTACTTTCTAATGGGATTACATATGACTGTTAAAGACAACTATCATAAAAATGCTCAAAATGAATAAATAATGGTTTTATGACGTTTGGCGGGCAGACGAGGAATATTTTTCCGTTGATATTTCAGGTGAAGTGTACTTTCATTAATGTTCATACAAAGCTATTCCATAACTCATTTGCATCATTCAAGGGATTTATGTTTTGCTAAATCATGTATTTTACATCACAAATATATATTACAAATACGAATTTAAATGGTGATTAACCATCATTTATTAAATATTATTATTCAGAGAACCCCAATACCTGTTCTTATAATAATTCAGTTGTACATGAATTTGTTGAAAAAGAGAGTAAGTTAAAATAATATAATAATAATAAACAATGTGCTTCTTGTTCAAAATATTTGTAGCACATTAATTAATATGTCACTCCCTTAACTCTCTCAGTCGCATGGCTTTTTGGATCTGCTCTTGAAGAACTGTATTTAAACAGCTTCTATAAGCTAAATTTATATAATTACTTAATCTAGTCTCAGTTAGCATAAACTTCCATTTATTAAGATTAGATTTACATAAATAAAGAATTTAAGAAAAAACTATTTAAAGTATTAGCTATTATAAACATACCAAAGAACCGCAAAAATCTCATGAGTAGATATATGTGCATGCACTCGTGTGGTCAAAAATGTAATAAATTTTCTTTTAAAAATATTAAAATAACTAATTATACTGAATTTAAAATGCAGTGATAGAAGCAGGCTTTAATCTGAGGTCTCGGAGTCTTGTTTGGAATTCCATGCCACACCATTCAGGTTTTTGGATGGAACTTGAACCTAAATTTTTTAACTTATTTTTAAAAGGCGCAGATTCTCTTTTGCCCTTTTCAGAGCTTTTCAAAGAATTTTATGCACAACTTGAAGACCAGAGGCATGAATACAAAATATACACAAATGTATTTGGAAGCTCATAGAGAGAACATTTGGTAAACTTTTTTTTACCAATGGCAGGCCCTCAGCTGACTTCAATTGGCCACTACTAAGGCCAGAATTGGTGGTCACTTTATTACGCAGGCACTTAACAAGGTGGGTCACCCTTGCCTCCTATGAAGGGATGGACATTTAAAACCATGCCTTCTCTGGGATTTGAACACAGGCCCTTTAGTATCGCAATCAGCTCCCTTAACTACTATACCGTCTGGGCGGCACATCTGGTAAACTATGATGCAGTATGACAGATTTTTGCATCCAACTCTGGATACGAAAGATTAATCTGATGCAATATTTAAAATGATAGCAATGAGAAAAAGGAATGAGAGTTCTGTGCTGCAATACTTACGAAGAGCTGTAAAAAGAGCACTAAAAGTTACTGGTTGTATTTTAATAACGCTACTTGAATATGTGAAAATTTCATTCTTCATTTGTTTTAAATATTTTGCTTCTTCCTTCTCATATGTATCTTTAATTCTGGCCTCTGTATTGTGATTTGTTTCATTTATATAAAGTCAATTTAATAGACACACCTGTATCATTTGTATAACTGGAATTTATGCTCAAAAACATAACTACTGTTCAAAGAACAAATTGATTTTTATATACAGTACAAAGTCTGAGATCTGGACTGGTCAGGACTTTGGCGATTCCGAATTTGGGATTTTTTCGGATATAAGATCATCAGTTTAAATCTAGTAGGATGGCAAAATGTGAAATCTTGATTTATGAAATAATGAAACATTTATGATATAAAAGGTATCAAAATTTACAAAAAAAAAAGTTTCATATTTATTTATTTACTCTATTAAACATTTCTTTGAATGTAAATTGTTCAAGTTGCTTTGTTTTTTGTGCTATTTTCTTTTCAATTAAATAGAGACATAATTTCTTGTTCTGTTACAAAGTTCTACTGTTCAAGTTATGTAGTTGCTCTGTCGAGAATTCCGACTAACTTGTAAATTGAAATTTTTTTGTTTTCACTAATCTCTCTGTCACTTCACTATCGGTAGTGGTATTTTCTGGATCTAGAACCATACTACAGATTTTGCTATCCATTAATTGATTAGTGACCGCAGCATTATAATCAGAATGAAAAACTTTGTTATATCATCTTCATTTATTACCGCTTCACCACATTTCTTCACAAAATCCATTAATTGGAAAGTTTCACCTGTGGTTTGCGATATCCAAAAGACTTCAAATTCATGGCTATCATCTTAATCATCCTCACCATGAATTATGGCAGCTGGTCATAAATTATGCCAAGCATTTTTTAAAGTATCTGGAAGCACATCCTTCCATAACCTTGTGATGCTCCACACAGCAGATTTTATGCTAAGATATTTCAAAAATTCTTGAATAGCTTTGCCATATTCAAGAAATTTAACATGGATTTTAAAATGCTACTTTATATTTGCATTTCAACGCGTGCACTATTCCGATACCCATAAGCAAAATGACAGACATACAGTTTGGAGGAAAGAATAACACGGATACATTATCTTTCATTAAAACTTTAAGTGAAATATGAGCCGAACAGTTATCTACAATCGGGACAACTTTTGCATCATGAGGTAAATCAACAGAATTAAAAATTTTGCCGAGCCTCAGGTATGAAATGATCTTCAAACCAATCATACGTTAACACTTGTCTCATCCGTGCTCTTTTACTTGCATGATATACTTTGAGAAAACCTTTACTCCTTTAAATGCTCGAGGTCATGTATTTTTTCCGATTATGAAGAGTATACACTCGTGCGTTCCTGCAGCATTTGTGCCGGATAAAATTGTTAGTCTAGCTTTGGAATGTTTGACACCAGTTGGAGCCTTTTCTGTAAAGGTTGCCAAGATATTTTGCGGTACATATATCCAGAAAAGACCAGTTTCATCAGAATTATAAATTTGCCCTGAAGATAACGTTTCAGTATTAACGAGTTCAATGAATTCATCTCCAAATAGTTCAGCAGCTTCAGTATCAGCTGAAGCTTCTTCCCCTGAAATTTTTAACTGCATTATACCACACTGATTTTAAAATTTGGTTACAACTGAAATTTTTAATTGCATTATACCACAGCAATTTTAAAATTTTGTTAACCAATCTGTCGAACATGTGGACTCAGTTTTTAAGTTCATTTCTAATATTTTGGCTTGAGCCATTAGCATTGGACCTGTCAACAGCATGCTTTCGATGCGGCTCTCTCTGACCATTCAATCATCGCTTTGCCATGATCGTCACTTTTAGTATAGCGAATAATTTTTTGTTATTCATTGCGAGTGGGGTGTCAGAATCCAGAAAAAATTCATAAAGCACTTTTTTTGAAGATGCTAAGGCTTATCTAAGACCTGAAAAAATAAATTCGCCCATATACTTAAGGCTTATCGAGGGCGAGCACTAGATATCTTACCACCTAGTGCAGTCTCTGGGGGTCCTAAATTCTGCTACCAAGTGCCTCCCTAAGATCTAAATTTTTGCTGTCCCTAAATTTTGGGTTCGAATGCTGCATTATACCACTAATTCTAAAACTAAAGATTTTATCATCCCTAAATCATCCACTAAATTATTTTATCATCCTCCAAATTCTAAAGATTTTATCATCCCTTAATTCTGTTGCTTGGTACTTCTCTAAATTCCAGAATTTGTCTTCCCTAAATTCTGCCGCCCAATGCAGCCATATGAGCTCTGGCGACGGTTCTGGGTTTATGTGAATAAAAAATTAGTTTTCCTTAATTCAAACAGCACTAAATGTAACCTTTTGGCCTATGAGGATCATTAACAAAATCTATTTTTAGCATAATGAAAGAAATTTTTGTTAAATTTTTCCTTGTCAACATTTAACGCATTTAACTTAAATCTATAATGTCAAAATAATAGGTATCTATACTCTTTGTTATTCAATTAATAATATCAAAAAATTGTTTAGGTATTGCTGTGCGAGTCATTACTCAAGTTGTCATGAGCTGATAAACAAACGGTGATGAAAGCAAAATATAATAAATAATGATTAACCAAGTTGGTGTCAGGGATATAAAATATTAGTAGTTGTAAAATCAACGATGTTTCAATTTGAGATGTATGCCAAGTAGATATGCAGCTACAGAACCAAATTATTGATCACACAAATTTATGCTAAAATTATTGTTTCTTCAATAACGAGGTATTTTATTTAGTGCCGAAGTGAAAGAATCGGGCTTCTCCACGTTTTCTGACAGAGGGGAGGATCAAATGAGCACACAATAAAATATTTTTTAAAAATTTGTTGGTGGCTTTAAAGATCTGGATTTTAGATCATTCCGGATACTGGACATATCTCAGACTTTGTACTGTATTGCTTGAAAGGTTCTTCTACAATTACAACACAACATTTTCTTTTTATAAGTCAAGCATACTTCTGTACCTAACTTGAAATAAACTAATTAAGATATTTTAACATAAAATATTGTAGTATGAGAAATAATCACAGTATTTCACATATTGAAATCACACTAGTCTGATCAGAACAGATGAAACAGGATGAGTGGTAATCAATAACAACCAAGATGAAGTTAGCACAACATAATCCAAACTAAGCATGAAATACAATTGAACTTTACATTACATTCTCCTTTAAAACAAACAGAACCAGATACATCACCTTATATCTTGTCTCAGCAGCTGGAATGTTCTTAAATGCATCTTCCCAAGTATCAGGTGTAAAAGAAGTATTAAACTGAATTGAATAACTCAAAATGGGAGCTCTCCTATCCCCCATTGGCTTCCATACAACTAATGCAGTAAGGCCATCACATGCTACACTCACAATGCGAGGAGGATTGGGAACATCTAAAACAACATTAAATTAAATTTGACTTTTGACATTATTTAATCAAGATGAAATGATTTAGAGTAAGAATGAATAATTAAATTGCAGCCTTTGGCTGAAATTCATTAGCTACAATATCTAGCAAAAATAATTTATTCCAAAAATATTCCACCAGTCACTTTTATAAGTATTACTCAAATCGCAAAAATACTCACATTAACATATTATATTAGGTATTCAAAATTTAAAAAAAGGGGGGAAAGGGGACTACAGATTTAATCTCCTGATTATTGACCATGGACAACTAAAAGTTACTTCCAATTACACAGTTTCTCTAAGCAGATAATTTTATCACAACATTGTGGTTGGGAGAGTTCCATGAATATAAAAAACTTAACACTATTGTTTGGTACTCTCACAGAAATATTTTAGTAATTACAGTACTCATTAAATTTTAATATTTATTACCAATGGCCAAATTCATCTGATGATAACTTTGCTGAAATTTGGGGAAGCAGATTTAGTTTCTTTCCTTGTGCTGTGCATTGAGCAACATGCTTGATACAAAACAATTTGAACTAATAAAACATTTTGAAATCCTAAGATGTTCCACAGATTTAACAAAGAAAAAAAAATTATATGGTCCTTGCAGAGAAAAAATTGCTTTACTAACACAGTTATTATGCTTTAATGCATGAAATAAGAAATGTTCCCTACTTCTATGTGCAGATTTTACAGAAGTGTTAGACCTAATTTATTGTTACTTTTTAATGCTTATTTCATATTAAAACGCATTTTTTTAATGAAATTCAAGCAGAACTGTGAAAATAGAACTTCTGATTATTAATGGTTCTATACTGGATAACGCCACAGATTACTAAAATTTCAACTGGAACAGAAATAATATTAGTTACAGGTATTTCTGCAAATTTTGACAACTCAAATACAAGATTTGTTTTCTAAAAGTTCAAAATAATTCATATAATACTTATTTTTTATTTATGAGGATCACATAAAAATCTGCATTTCATAGATAGAGAATCCATCTAACAGGAATGTTGGAACTACTTTAATAAAACTCTCTGTACTATTTTCAAGGTTTGGTTTATTTGATCATGGCAAAGCATGCTAGGACTATCTGCCTAAGGCGAGGGATGCCTTCAAAGAGGGAAACAGGTTCGTATACAAGTTACATATGGAGAAAAACCATGAGAATGGCTATGCAGTCAGCACTTTAGCAGGGATTCAAACCCCGGAGCAAGCTACCAGTGTTCAGTGACTTTTACCACTCAGCTGCTGGTGGGCTCTATTCTGAAAGGAAGCACATGTTTAGGATAACTGCCTAAGGAAATAAACTCTATATCCACATTTTTAAACATCACATACACACCTATAGAAAAATACAAATTGGCAAAAGTCAAGAAACTTTTTTTTTAATCTCAAGAAGTAATTATGAATTATTTGAATTTAATAAAGCATAAGTTCCCAATCATCTGGTATTGCAGCTGGATTTCCATTCCTTCGTGACCTATTCCTACTTTCAACAAGATAGGCTTAAGTTCTTAAAAACATCCAGATGAAGTCAAACATTTTGGCACCTCAAAAATACATTAATTTCTCTGGGAAAAGGAACATGAAAGCTTGCAGTGTATTGGGATTCATAAGCGACCTCCATGAAATAAAAATTGCAACTCCCTGAATAAGACACAACGTATCCCAAACATATTTACAAAAGGTTTTGCTGACTTTTGAAAACGTCAATGTTTTTGCAGTCTTCTGAGCAGTAAGTTAGCCCATCTGGATCATACTGAAGCAATCATTTTAGTGAAAAGATTAAATTATCTCCAAACTAAATGAGAGAAACTAAGAACAGGTTTAAATACTGATACCTTGGACTGCTTAAATCACCCAAAACAAAGGATGCTGATTCTGTTAAAATAAGAGATGGTAATATATTTGATAATGAAAATAAAAGAAGATTAAATTGGCCAACTTCAAAAGCTGCTGAAATATTTCTATAACATAAAAGTGTTAATCTTCCTCTAAGAGCAAAAACAGCAAGAGGATGTTAATTAAAACCTATGCAGAGACTCTATCTATTAAGCTTTATCCAGGAGACCAAGGAATCAGCCTAAGGAAGTTTACTTTTAATATTTTGAAAGGGAGAAAAAATTTTGAAGCAGTACTGCGAAAAGATCCTATACAACTACGCTCCAGAAGAGAAATGCAATTAAAAGAGACTTGATCTTCAGAACCATTTAAAAAATTTTAAACTCTTTGGTTTTGATTAATGTTCGTAAAACTCACTTTATGAAGGTGGGAGGATGTTAGAAAATGTAATTTCTGCATTTTTACTTATACAAATGTATGAATCTGGCAACAGAAATATAACAACAGATTTGCAATTTTTTTACCTTTCCATATGTAGATCATTGCTGGCCATTTTAGAATATGCTTCTTTTTTTCTGTTAAACTTCTATATTAGTTGTAAATAAATGTTTTGCTTTATGTAACTCAAATCTCGAATTTAAAATAGTGCATAATTTCACTGAATTTAGAATGAGAAAGGGCCATACTCTATCAAGTCTAAAGCTGGTTTTAAATAATAAAATACAAACACCCTCACCAAAACATTTCTCAATAATGAGCAGGTAATAAATGGATTGATAATAGAAATCAAAGTAGCTTAAAGTAACTAAAGATAGCCAAAGACAGCAATAAATTATCACTATAAATCTTAAGAGCTTTAACAACTTATATAAGATTAAAAAAAAAAGAAGAAGATTTCTTAATCCTAACTATCAGGTTAAAAACTAGAAAACATATGAATTTGTAAATTAACTGTACTTAACTGCTGTAGTCTCTTATATTACATCATTATACTGCCAGTTTTACTCAGTTAGCAGTTTACAGCTATTATCAATATCTGCTAGTCCCCCCCGGCCAAAATTTACTAAAATTTGTCAAAATAATCCCCTTTCCCTTTTCTAGGAAAAAATAAGTAACCTCCATGACAGAGAATGAGAGAAGAAATACCTTCTCGGAGAATATTTAAAGGGAAACTGGCTTGAATTCTTGCTATACATAGGTAAAATCACAAGAACCCCCATGCAGCTAGCCTGTTTGCCGAAACTTAATGCTGGTTGAACTGCTAGTGCTGGGACTTTTAACACTCAGCCACCAATTTCAATTTAATGTATGCATAATGAAAATTCTAATGATAAGCATCTAAAAACTTAAATTTGAAAATCAGTACTATATAACCTGGATGTATTCAATAGCTTTAAAGATTTAAAAAAAAAAGGAAAATGGCAAAAATCAACAGAAAAAAACTTGTAAAGATAATTGCATACATACATAAGAGTAGTTTGGATAAAGACACATTAGCAAACCCACATTAGAGGAAACTGATAAACTTTCAAAATGGACCAAACCATGGTAAAATTTTTAGTTTTAACACCTTCACCATTTTTTTGTGCCTTCCTCCCTTGACATATTTAATGTACAACATGATACGTTTTGTCACAAATACAAATTTGAAACATAGAAGAGTTACATACAGTGGTCTGGCAAAATTTCTGTAAGATCACTGGAGTTTGATGCACTATCATTATAGAGAATACACACTCTGAATTCTGAAAACTACTGCCATGAAATTTTCAACAGAACAAAAAAAACAAAAACCAGCTCTTCTGTACATTTATCGATTAATTTTCGGAATAACTACCATAATTCCACGGACTATCTGTGTTTAAAATGCGAATCTTTGAAGCTGCGGACTATCCACCAGTGCGGATAATACAGTGGTTGTTCAAGGTTAAAATCGTTGAAATTTAAAAAACACGCTGTCGTGAACTGTCGATGATCAAATATAAAAAAAGCGTGAGATTCCAAGAAAACATTCGTATGTATCGTATCGACAGTAAACCATAGAGCATAGTGCAGAACAAATGAGTAGTAGCAAGTAGAGCTCCTAAAATCCAGGTTGGTGCATCAAGCGATTCCGGGATATGAGCACTCACTTAGCGCAACCACAGTCTTGTATCCCAGTATCCTTCACACTGCTTTAGCGCAACTGCTGGGAGGGGGAAAAGTAGTTGATGCATCAGCTCGGTTTTTAGGAGCCTTAGTAGCAAGTACATGGAGTACAAAAAAAAAGCGTGATTCGTTTATTTATAGCGTGGTTTGGCAACACCGAGTGAGTGGGGTCGAAGGTCACATTTCATTACTACTTATCACGAGGATAGCACGTTGCACAGTATTTTGTCTTTCATCTTCGATAACGTTGATGAAACATCGGCACAGTTTTACTGCTCAGTTTAAACTCAAGGTAGTTGAGAAAGATGAAAAAGATGGAAATAGAGAAGCGGGCCGTTATTATGAAGTGGACGAGAAAGTGGTGAGAAATTGGCGCAAACAAAAGGATGTGTTCAAATGCATGGGAAGAAAGCAATCCAATCGGCACGGAAAAGTAAAATGGACAGCTTTAGAGGAAAATTTACTGAGATGGGTTCTCGACCAAAGAAATGCCAGACGCTCCATTTCAACACTTAAAATCTGTCCCCGAGCGAAGTCCATGGCAGAAGAGATAACGGATTTCAAGGGAAGAATAAATTGGGTTTACCGCTTCATGCGTCGTAAAAACTTAAAAAAAAAAACTTCTTTCCTTCAGTTTACAAACTCCTTTCCTTCAGTTTACAAGGAAAGTCATTGCAGAAGGGAAGTATACCCTAAAAAATATTATAAATATGGACCAAGTTCCATTAACATTTGATTGCCCACCGAATCGCACCATCGATACTTGTGGAGTGAAAACAATATCAATAACAAGTGGTCAAGAAAAGACCCAATTTACAGTGATGCTTGCCTGCTGTGCTGACAGCAGAAAGTTGAAGCCGCTCTTAATCTTTAAGAGAAAAACAATTCCCAAGGAAAATTTTCCTCGAAGTGTCGTAATATGGTGCAATGAAAAGGGTTGGTGCAACGAGGACATTATGCTCGATTGGTTTCAAGAAGTTTGGAAGAAGAAAGAAGGTGCCTTTTTCAATTCCAAAGGAGTACTAATTATGGATTCCATGAGGGCACACATAAAAGACAGTGTAAAGGCGGAAGCTAAAAAAAAAAAAATCGGTGCTGAACTTGGCGTTATTCCAGGAGGTTTAACAAAAATCTTGCAACCTCTGGATATTAGCGTGAACAAAAGTTTCAAGTCCCACGTATGTGCTTGCTGGGAAATCTGGATGTCGGAAGGTTTGCATACTTTCACAAAAGGAGGAAATATGAGACGCCCTTCATACACTGAAGTTGCCGAATGGGCCGATAAATCCTGGAAAAGTGTTACAGTGTCAACCATCCGATTGGGATTTATAAAAGCCAGGATTTAAGTTAAAGGGAGGAAATCACTGACAGTGAAGATAGTGATGCTGAAAATGAACTTTCAGACACTCTTCCTGAAATATATTAGAACTTTTTAATTTTGATACCGATGAATCGGACTTTGAAGGTTTTCGTAAATGTAGTAGAATGTGTGATTAATTAATATATGATTAATTAGTAAGCACTCTTTTTTATTTGTATTTAGTGTTTTATTTCTGACGATATATTAGTAAGTAAGTACTTTTTTCTATTTATACTTAGTTCTTTGTTTCTAAAATACATTAATATTGCCATATTAAAAAACGTAATTTCAGACATATAGTCCGCGGACTATCCAGTGGTGCAGACTATCTGACGATTTTTGAAATTTTTTTTATATAAAATCGTCTGCGGACTATACGATGGTGCGGACTATACGTGCGAAATTACGGCAGTTCAAATGTAAAATAATCAATTTGTATAATAATTTGTATCTGTATTACAAATTAATAACTAATTTCTCTCAATTTCATAATTTTTCTGTACAAAATATCTCTGAATTGCGCCAAGTTGGTTATGCTAATATATGAATACTTGGACAAGTCCTTTTTTAACTTTTGACACATAAGCTTTAAATTATTAAACATAAGAACTTCAACAAAAAGAGAAATATTTATTTTTAAGGAAGCAACATGTTCGTCAAGATTATTTTAGTCTTTAATTATGCAACTCACATAAATAGAAAAGTTACGGAAAATAATTAGCTATAAACATACCCTGCACAGTAAGAATGGCTTGAGCTTCGTCTTTGTCTAGTTCTGTCTTTGCTACACATGTAAAAATTCCAGAGTCCAATTCCAAAGTCTTACTAATAGTGAGTGAATTATCCGATGCTTGAACCATCCGTGGATCTTGCTCAAAATCTATTTGCTGACCATTAAACAACCACTGAATTTTCAGATCCAAGCTCGAATCTGCTTCAGCATTGCATCGGAATGTTGCAGAATTTCCAGCAGCAACTTCAAAATTTTCTGGAGGTTGAGTTATTTTGTTTTTCCCTAAAAAAAGAGTATAAAACTTAAAAAAAAAAAAAAAGGAAAATTTCAAAATACACTATACAAGAGTAAACATGAAAAATAAAAATGAAGCAAATTTAATCACTGAAATAAAACTACAAATTAAAAAATATATCCAATTTTTGTCATAACAGATTACAGGAATTTATACATTTCCACTTATTTTTTTATATCACATACAAAAAAATAAATAATGACATTCAAAATTAAATAAAAACCTTGATGTTTTTATACAAAAAAAAATGATATATTAACAAAAAATTACTTATTCGACACCTACATTCTGCTGTTGCAGTTGGTGCAAATAAAAAGAAGACATTTAGAAGGAACGTAAGTCAAATTATCTGATGAAGAGCAAGTGAAATAAATTTTGACAATAAAAATGGAAAATTCAAGTAAAGAGCAAAGAAAGACAAATGACGGATTTTGATTTGTTTTTGTGCTTATCATCAGGCAGTAACCACAAAGTACACAAAACTCGCACGCTTGGATTCATTTTCTTTAACATAAAATTTTGAAACAAAAATTAAGTTAAAGCAAAATCACAACCAAAGCTAAAACTGTTCTAATTCAATGAGCAATGAAAAATATAACTGGTAAGTCAACAAGACAATGGAATATATGTTAGCCCAAAACAAAAATGATAAAAAAAATGGAAGCAGCATAAAACTCTACCTAATGCAGTTTTAAAAGAACTATATTTCTAATTACAGGTGAAGGCAAAATTATAACAGAAAACAGCATAAAACACTGCATCCAGTATAAAGCTAGATAATCACTGGCACACCATGTGAAATACAATTTAATAAAAACAATGATACATTAACAAACATAACAAACAACAAAAATACAAAGTTCAAAATCTGGGCATCTAATATCTGAATATTCTAATATAAGGACATCCAAGCCACCAGAACAATCCACCAAAAAATGTACTTTAGTATTTCAGAATTTTTTTCTTTACACTATGGAAAGTAGAATAAACAAAAGCAAGTGTGACATAACAGTGACTTTTCTCATAACTGATAGTACAACATGTCGTTTTCAAACACAGAATCATTGAAACAGCATTGTTAAAATGACAATACACTGATTGGCACTGTTGGTTGGACGCAACTACACTTCTGGCCCACGAGTGGCTGTGGTGTTGAACATTTTTCTGATGCATTACTCACTCAACTGCTCTCTCAGGAAAGCACAATAACAGGATGCACTGTCTTGTGGGGACAAGCAATCTGTTCTGCTAAGCCTAACTCACATAAATTAAATTTGGAGGGGAAAATTTATGCTGTTATTGCAAGGAAAAAAACTCATTTAAATTTGTAGCCTAATTGTTCCATCTGCTGAAACATTATGAACAGAACACTCCCATAGTCATCAGAACTCATTTTAAAATTTTACCGTTTTATTTCCCTAATTAAACTCAATAAGATAATAAACTCTACAATAATAAAATGTTTTGACTATTCAAATAAATGTATAAGGAAAAATATGAAAACAATCACACATTTTATTTTATTAACAAAAATGAAAATTACTAAAAATATCTTTTGTAAGAAAAACCAGCATGACAGCAAAAAAGATGAAACATTAAGGATGAAAATAACAAATTATATAATTCTCATTACAAAATTCATCTGCTACTTTATATCACAAGTAATAAGAGGCTCTCTGGATAAATTTACATAAGCTTATACTTTTCACAATGAGATTCAATTATCTGATTTCATTATTTAACCCTCCAAGGGGCATGGGTTTTTGCATCTGTGCAAGAAGACCTGTACTGAAAAAGCATTTGAGGGCTAAATTTGCATAATTACTTATTTTAGTCTATGTTTTTAAAAACTTCATTCATATATTTGTATCATTAAAGAAAGTAAGAAAGCAAAATATTTAAATTATAAGCTACTATATACCAAGAGATAAAAAATCTCATGATAGATAAAGGCGATCATGCCATTCACAGGGTTAAGCACCTAGGCTTTTACAGTCCATGTTATGAAATTACACGTGACTTTTTTAAGAGGCTGGATTAATCTCTTGTTCCCATTACACTACACCATAAAATATTTTTTGCCTTTTGATTCATTAAGGGTTTTATGAGTTTTGAATAAAAGCCTCTTTAAATCTTTTAATTTTCACCTTTTAAGTTACGACAAGGTATCAATCAAGTTATTTGACTGAAAAATCATTTTTCAACAATGTATAATTAATTTCTGACTTCAATAATTTTCTTACCTCACACAATTGAAAAAAATCTTCCAATTTTCAAAAATTAGCCCCAAAATCAAAAATTAAATTCAAAATGTCAGCAAATTTTACTTAAAAGAATATTTTATGCTTTGTACCATGGTGCAAACAATACATTTTTGAGGAGTTTTTTTTTGTTTGTTCTTTATATGGAAACACAAACTGTTTCAGCATTAAAATTACATAAATCTATAATGAATTTTATAAAACTCACTTCACCACACTATATTATTATCTACAAGTACTGTGTCTACAAACTCTGTAAATAGTGTGTCTAAAAAACAGTATTATAGTAAGACCCCGCTTAATGCTGGTTCGTTTAGCGCTCTTTCAGCTTCATACGTTTTTATTGGAATAATGGGATTCGCTGAAAATTACACACATCATTGGGCTTCCCCAAAATTGAAATTAATTTATCTGCATTACTTCTCTCTAGAGTTCCACAAACGCAATTTTATTATTTCAAACATTTGTTGCTGTAATTGTTAAGTATAAGTTTATGCAATACAGTTGATACAGTGCTAAATATTATAATTTTTAGTTTTGATTATATATTATACTAAGAAACAGGAAAATAAAGCACCAAGAAAAAGCATTTCGCTAGAAATTAAAATGCAAGTGCTTAGAAGATTAGATAGTGGTGAACGTCAATGTCAAATTGGTGTTGCAATGAAGTTGTCAACTTGTCAAAAAATTGAATGTTAAATTGGTGTTGCATCAACTTCAATAATAAGGAAAATTTTCACCAATAAAGAAAAAATAGTGTCATCAGCAACTATAACTACAAAAACCTCTGCAATTAGAATAACCCATTTTAGAAATATGACAGAGGAGATGAAAAATGACTTTCTATATGGATTGACGACCAAATTGAACACAATATTGAAAGAGTGAGAAGAATTTTTAATCACATTCAGATTGAAACAGAATACACAACTGAAACTTCCGTTATGGTTTAATAGATTTAAACACTGAAATAATTTTCAAAACATACAGATTACAGAAGAAGCAGCAAGTGGAAATATAACTTAGCAAGTGGACATATAATGGAAGATCACTTAACGCTTCTGGAAGCTAAAGCCAACAGAGACTTCAAATTAAAGCCACTTCTTGTTTATCATTCTCAAAACGCAAGAGCGACGAAAGGAATATCAAAATCAACTTTGCCTGTAATTTAGGAGTCCAATAACAAAACCATGGATAGCTATGAAAATTTCCCAGAATTAGTTCACTGAATACTTTTGCCTGTCTTTTAAACGCTATTGCAAAATCAAAAATAAACTTGAACCAAAAGCATTATTTGTAATAGAAAAATATCCAGTTTAGCTTCCATAATGCAAATTATGGACTTATTTATTGAAAATTATGCAGGTTTTGATAGGAGTTCAAAGGCAGGATGGGGTGTCATGGTTGCCTTATCCCTTTCTCGACAACTTCTAATGGAGCGCAAAAGAAAAATGCAAATGACATTATATACCTTCCAGATAAAAAACAGAAAATTGGAAATGCAGAAAAATCTGAATGATCCAAATTATAAATGCTGACTTAAAATTTTACCTATTTCTATATATTCATTTGTTATGTTCCAATATTTGTCGGAAGTCTTTATTTTGTATTGTTATAAAAACATATTTAATGAACTTGAATAACAAAACACTTAAACAATTTTTTTTTTTATTTTATACCCCTTTTCCCCTAAACCCATTTTTTACAAACACCGTGAGTAAACTACGTAAAAGCATTTAAAACAAGCAATTCTCCTGAGAACACTTAAATAATATTTTTTAAGTTTTTGGAAAGTTCTGTAAATTGCTGATATTGCATAAGCATTTCAGCCACTGGGGACCCACAAACCAAAGTAAAATTTCGTTTAGAAATCTTCCATATTGATTTAATGTGACAAAAGTCATAGTATGATGGTTAGGATTATTTAAATACAGCAAATCAATCAGCAAATGCAAGGAAGAGATGCCTTCATGGTGTGCCTCCTAAAAGAAAATTGCTTATATTCATGTTACACATACAGAAAACCAGAAAAACCAACTATACAGTTAGTCCACTTGTTCATTTGAGTTCGAACCTAGGTCGAACTACCAGTATTCAGCAGTATTATCAACCACTGGTCAGGCTGTAGTATAAGAGAGGGAATAAATATTACCTACCACATGTATGATATCTAAACTAATAACTAAAAAAAAATTTTCTTTCATTTCTGAAATAATTAAGTTTTTTATGCTAATACTTTATAATTATTGAATAATCTTAGCATTTCATTTATTTAATTTTCAGATTATTTAAACTAATATGGTTTTAATAGGCAATTATTTAGATTTGCAATACGAAAAAAATACATTAAAATTTTCCCTTAAAATATTACGAGTAATTGAGAAAACTAGGGTAATTTCAAAACAAGGAAAATGAATACTTAGCCATATTTTACATGGGTGAAAGAAATAATGAACTGTGATCTCTTTTAGTTGAGATCACTGCAGATAAGTTTACAGTTCCAAAATCAAATGGGAAAACTAGTTGCTGAAGCCCCAAAACACAAGTGATTTCTGTAGGCTTCAATTTTCACCGAAGTTGAATCTTAAGAAGATTAGCTGCATATAATTTGTAGGATTCTCCACATGTAAACAAAACGGAGGCAGGATTTTTCTTACAAGTTCTCCTGAAGTGGAATATCCCCAGCCTGGCAGATAGAAATTGCATGTTTTACTAAAATTAATAAATCTAAACTCAGGGCCAAAAGTAATGTACTTGGAACCCTTCCTGGAAAACCAAAAGTAGGAAAATCAAGAAACAATGTTTCATTAAAGATGCTTTTGAGTGTTCTCAAAATATCTTGTTTATTCGTGCAGCTGCATCTTGATTATTCGCACTTTTGCATCTGGTGTTCTGGCCAGATGCCCTAGATCATCTGATTTTACATACTTTTATCTTACAGTTCATTTTCATTACATAGCTTAGAGTTCATGATTTTACATACTTTTACCTTATCATTAAATACATACACATTTCTTGAAATTGATTTTATTTTCATCTGAAAACTATTTCATGCTAAAATGAAACTTCCCAGATACTCAACTCTGACTTAAGGGGAGTCAATGTTTCTTGGAGACTACCATTCATGAACGAACGTTTTTTCTGTCTTTGCCAGTTCCGACCCCAATTTTTCAAAGGAAGCCCTAACATTTGAGCAAAATTAGCCCTCCTATGGTATTAATTGCTCAGTAAAGAGAGAAAGTATTAAATGGAGAAGAGTACATTTGTTTCTTTATAAAGATCTTGACTTTCCTCCCCAACAAAAAAAAAATTTAGGCATTATGAGAATCTGCTATAAAAGATGTACTCTCTCAGATACAAAATTTTTGTGTAAGGATATTTTAGAAACTGTTGCATACACATATATATATATATATATATATTCTTTATATATATAACATATATATATATATATACACATTTTTAGAATTACATTATTATACATATGTTTGTGTGTGAATGTGTGCATGTAATATACTCTGGAATATCTCGATAATTGGGTGATAGTTATAATTGATTAGAGACGATGACGCAGTAACAGCTTCACAAAGCATTTCTGTATAGCTACAAAAATGGCATTCGCAGATATGTGCGACCGAAGACTAGACAATTTATTGCTGGACAACTGATTTTTGAGATACATATTCTCATTCACACATAACTGTGGGTGCGATATGCACCCTATCTTCATAACATTCTTCGAAACTTACATCTTAGAAAATGGACAAAGCAGACGGATGAGCAGAACATGTTAGCAGCAGAGAGTAAAGCAGGGAAACTACGCATTCAGCAACAGGGAGAGATATAATAAGTTTTTGTTGAAATTTTGATCTGTGATTGGATAAAAGATATCTATGCCACACATTACGTAAGATGGCATGATGCAAACAATTATTTACTCATCATAAAACCATCCACATTTATTTATTGTAAAGCAATGTAAAATGGACTTTAGAAATTAATAAACATGAAAAAGTAACAAAATGCATTACAATAACAAACTTTGATTTAAAAAAGGGGAAGATCTTCTACAAGAGAATTAGCATAAATACTCACTGATGGCTGTGAGATGCTTAAATACAACAACAAATACAAATTTCTGTTCCTTATACGAGGTGACCGGCTTTCAGCATTGCATAAATATAACAAAGTTATTAATTTACTTCATTAATAACTAACTTTACTTAATAAAAAAGGCCATAAGTATTCTTCAGTATTACATACTTGAAATAAAAACATAAATCTACAAAAATAATGATGAATAATAAAGAAAAATAAGACCAACAACTTGTATATCCATGTTAGGTCTTACAATTTTAGTGAATCAAAATTTTGCATTACACCTGGTAAAGGCTTTTCTGAGAAGATAGATACAAGGATATTACACACATACATGGTGAAGATAAGACATAATTTACTGCTAGATAACTAATTCTTGTCCTACATATTCTCATTCACACAAAATTGTGGGTGTTACATACATCCCATCTCCATAAAATTCTTTGAAATTTAAAACATTACATGATGCAGAGACAGTCTTACACAATAGATGAAGCAAAGAGATGAACAGAAGATAAAGTGGAGAAGTACGTATGCATTCAGCAGCAGCGAGACATAAGATTCAGTTCCTTTTAAAAAAAAAAAAATTACATGTGATTGGATAAAAGATATCTGTAAAGCTAAGCACTATATAACATGACATGATGCAGATTAATTCTGAGATGATGCATCTTAGATTCATATACAATATCTATAAATAAGGACTTAACCAGCCACACAAATGCTGCTGTCTGCAGTACTGATACATGTCACGACCTTCACCTTTAAATATCGTCTAGAAAACAACACTGGCATTAGTCGCATGCAAGATGCCACAAAATGCAGAGTTATCTGATTTCAAGAAAGGTGTAATCATCAGGTATCACAGAAACGGTTGATCTTTAAGAGGCACTTCTAGTGAGCTGAATTACCCCAAATTGACAGTGGCCTATGTGATTCAGAAGCGGAAGGTGAGCAGTGAGCCATCTATACTGATGGCTTGAAAGGAGAGTTCGGGACCGGTAGTGCTTGGTGTACAATGGACAGTGACCTCATAGTCGAATCATCGGCTAAGAAACTTCATCCCAATTACTCAGTTTTAGGCAGAACTTACAACCTTGAGGGCAGCTCTGGACTTTAATTTTAGCAATGGAAAGTACAAAGTAATATATACAGATTCAATGTCAAGCTTGCTGGTCATCCAGGGCGGCCGCAGTAAACATTCCAAAGTTAAACAAAAACTATAAATTTCGATTCTTGTAAGTCTGAGGACCAAGCTTCACAAAGGTTCCACCCCATACATGGATTAAAAGAAACAAAGCAGTTGCTGTGATTGCAAAAAAGTGCAGTTAATGAGCCACATGTGCCTCTTTAGAACTCTTATCTGAAAACCACTCTCAAATGCCAATTAATGAAATAATGGCAAAACTACTGGGAGTTGAGCACCACAGGCAGAAGATTGTATAACTTTTATCCAAGAGTAAACCAGAACTTAAATAGCGGCTCTTTGCAACTCACACAGTACCCGACACAGCACGATGCATATATGTCCTGTCGTCACAGATTTGGCCAAAGAGACAGAGACCAATGTATTTGTGGCAGTACTGGTAACCCAGACCACTATCTGTACGATTGCCCGCAAACAGCAAATTCACATTTAAGAAGACACGCTGTAATCAATTGGTTAGCATAGATCAAGAACACATATGATATATACATATGTACCCAGCCACACTAAGGACTGTACTAACATTGTTAAGAGTACTGCTGACAGCCTAGAGTGACTTCTCTATTACTTTCCTCTGACATTGTGGCATGAGCAGTTTGCTCTGTACTTATATTAATTTACTTACTTTTTTTAAAAGAATAGTAATTATTTGCCAGGGTTGCCACTCAAACAGGAGAATGAAATTCCCTGACTTTTCCAGGTTTTTCAGGTGTATTTTAAGAAAATTCCAGTCTATCCACATAGAGTGCTTTGGTTGTGCTGAGAGGTAAAATAATTATCATGGTACCACTTGAAAACACAAAAAATTGCCAATTACATATGACTTACACTGAATTTTGTGATAAAAATGAATCTTCGAAATTAATTTCTAATTATTCATGTGATAGTATGTCATCATACTGCTAGAATTAGTTTCAAGATTATGCCAGAGAAATTGCCTGAAATTTGAAAGTATTATTAACTAATAATTAATAAATTTAGATGGAAGAAGCCACATTAAGTGATACGAATAACATTAAAATTACGTTAATTACTTAAAAATTCAGTTACAATAATCAAAGGTATTTTGGCGAATATAGTTATATTAAATGGTTAGACGACTGATTACTATTTTTTATTTTACTGCAAAATGACAAAT
Source organism: Stegodyphus mimosarum (assembly GCA_000611955.2). NCBI lineage: Eukaryota > Metazoa > Arthropoda > Arachnida > Araneae > Eresidae > Stegodyphus > Stegodyphus mimosarum. Next base: position 84,769 of record KK117769.1, on the reverse strand, counting down.
AAGGCATTTGTTAGAAGGAAAAAAAGAGATTTAAAAAATTTTGCGGTAAACTCCTACTATATGCTATATGCCCTAGGCACCATTTTGAAAACTGTCACCAAAACCAAAATGACCGTTCACTGCTCATCATAATGTGGGCAAATCCCATGTGATTAAACTATGATTACACTGATTTTGTTTTATACAAGAATGGGAAGGTATTTTCTTTATTTCAACATGCACTGCACATGCGAGTCTCTCGATTCTTGAAGCTACTGCAAACCAAAGTTGCTTTAAACTTGCTTTGCCTTTCTAAAAGACAATACGATTAGAGCTGTGAAAACTGGCTCTACACCAGCTGTCCGGATGATGTTCATACTATACATAATTCGCCAAGAAAGTGATTGCTTCCAATGTTGGCACAAAACTTGCTTTTTCTGGGAGCGCCATACGAAATTCCCTGACTTTTCCAGATATCGACTAAAATATTTAAATTCCCTGACTTTTTCTGGTTTTCCAGGTCACTGAAAATATTTTTTGCTGCCAAAAAAAAAGTTTCTTTGTGATAAAAATAATTATCACCAAGAAAATGAAAGCCAAGGTAACCAGTCAATACAAAATAATGCCCTCTGACACTTTTTTGGAACAAAGTAAATAAAACAAGATATTAGCATGCGAATATAAAAAAATCCAAAATTGCTAATTTTAATAAATATTTTGGAATATACCTTTGACCTCTAATTTTCCTTCTGCTTCTGCATCACCCAACTTGTTACTTGCAGAACAAGTATACATTCCTTGATCAGTTACAAGAGCATTTGTTATTTTCAGATCACCATTATCTAAAACCTGACAAAGAATTTTTTCAGTTAATGTTTAAGAAAATCTTTATTAATTAGCTTAACTGCAATCAAAAGCAATAAAAAAAAGCTCACACATGAAGCAACACACACCCAAATACATTAGTTTTATATAAAAAGTAATACATAGTAAAGATTTATATCAAATTTTCCCTTGCACTGATCTATGTCCTAAGTTATTTGCAATAATTTAAAATTCTTCTTAGATCACACTTAACACATGAATACACAGTTCAGTTTTCCAATGGCAATAACATATACTTTGTTCTTTTAATAAATAAATCAATCTAACTTTCACAATGTAAAACAACAGACAGATAAAAGTGATTCAATAAATATACTACGCTCATACGTTCTTTAAATACACATGGTGAAAACAAAGGTATCCCAAAAATAAAAGAGAGCCTTAGACTCAATGTAGAACAAAAATTTGAGAATTATAACTTTTGAATTTCTAGTTTGATACACTTTGTATTCACTAACTTCTACAATTTTAACTTTTTTAGTTTTTAAACATGTTTAAATACTATAATCTTTTAATGAATGGGAGGGAACTAGGTTTAAAGCATGATGTTGAAAATAATTCTAATGGCACTGAAGAATGAAATAATCCATAAAACAACTTATGCCGTCTCTACGTCTGCAACTGCTAGTTGAATATACATACTTCGAATTACAAATGCTTTAAATATGGAAAATATTCATGTTATAGCATTTTTAAAATTTAAAAATTCAAATTTTGAAAAGAGAAAAATATCTAACTACTTAAAGGGTGCTCTAAATCTCATATTCAGCAAAAATTTATGTCCATTCTCATTAAAAAAAAAAGAGTTGGCAGATCTGACTCTGTTATGCGAAAAACTGAGATACTTAGTTTTAAAATTTCAGATCATGTTCAGGGGTCACACTATAATTGATGAGTGAAATGTTTGCATTTAATTAAATACACGAAATCAGTTTAGTGATGAGCGTTGCTATAGTTAGGTTAGGTTAGGCTGTTTCAATATGACAAAGCTACAAGGGCTATCTGCCTAAGAGGAACTAGTTTGCATTCATGTTACAAATTAGAAAAACATGAAAACCAACCATCCAGTCAGCCCATTTGTCTGGGTGTGAACCCAAAGCAGGTCAAACTCTAGCATACAGTGGTCTCAACTTACTCAGCTACTGGTGGGACTTGAGCATTGCTGTGCTGAATGCCATAAAAATGGTCAATGTAAATTTAAATAAAAAAAGAGATACTTTTTGCAGAAACTTATACAATTCATGTTTTAGAAAAAAGTTGCCAGTTACAGCCAAATCGTAACATTATTTGCATAAATTAAAAATAGAAGATATTTAGTGTTTAATGAATTTTCTTGTATGATTATCAGATTAAGATTCTAAAGTAATAAACAGCATGAAAGTACTAATACATTTTCATCATTTAAAAACTTACACATAAGAAAATGATACATTGAACTTATGTACCAGTAAATTGCAAAAGAATAAAATTACATACCAGTAAACTAAAAAATCACATTATACAGGAAAAAATCAACCTTGAACTACCCTCATATACTTTTTAACTAACTCTTCAAGGAAAACTGAAAGGGATGCAAAAATTTCCAAATTTTGTAGTTAAAGATTTGTCATTTGCACATGATGGAAGTCAAAACTTTTTATGTTTGATTTTACAATCAGCACAACACTTGATATAACTATAATGATTGGGAGTAATATAAAAAGTTACAATTTCATTAACTTTTGCATAACTTTTTACAAATAAAAGATTTCAGAACATAAATGTCTGCAACCTTTAAAACATTTTTTTTATTTTTTTAATGTGGAAGTACATGTTCACAACAGTTGCAAAAACAAAGGCCACATAATGATGTTTATATTCTGCATATTAATGTAACAAAATATTTAAACATTTGTAAAGAACTGGTATATTTCACAGAAAAAAATAATCAATTAAACATAGTTAATGCAAAATGCACCAATAACATGAAAGGATGTGATAACAAGAGTAAAACCAGAAGTTTAACCTTTATTATCTAAGATGCTCATTTCACAATTAAATAATAGATTTTTCCAATATACCTTGGTGTTAAATACAAGTTAGAGATTACATATCCTCAGCTTGCCGACAAATGATGAGCGTGTTCATTATATCTAAAAGAAGGAGACTCCTGGGAAGCTCATAAACCAAAATAATCAACATAATTAACATTTTAAAAATGGAAAGCACATTAGAAAATTTGAAAAAGAAACAATCTCTCATAAGACAGTTAACTAATAAATTGCTAATTACAGCTAAAACAAGTTTAGCAAATGCTAGTTCGCAAAAGAAAAAAATTAGTTATTATATAGAACTTATGTGAACAGTTAAGAAAATGAACATACTGAAAAGCCTAGATTCAGCAATCAAAATGAAAGTGACTTCATAGTAAATAAACAGTGAAGTTACGCAGAAATTACAGAGAATGAAGTCAAGAATACCAAGATAAAACTGTTACATTGCGAGGAAAAATGCAATGATTTTCGAAACAGAATTTCGAATATTCCAGAATTTTAATGCATCGAAACGAAACTGGACATCACATCAACAAAAGCAGTGAAGGTTCGTCTTCACAACAAAATTTCATATAAAGATAAGTGCAAATAATTGAATTCCTGGAACCAATACGAAAATACAATTCATGACAGCAGTGGATGAAGAAAAACTGAAAAATTTGAATACCTAAATTCCTTACTTAGCAATAATGCTTTATTTGCGATTTCCAGTTTTATTTTAAGTGATCACAATTACGATTCAGCAACAGAAGTACTGAAAGAACATTTCAGATGGCAAGATGTAGTCATCACTTCGGACACGAACAAATTCTTATTTCTTGAACCAGTGAAATTTCAGATGTTAACTCTCTGACTGCTTATGCTGTGATTTTTATAGGCAATGCAAATGTAGCAAAATTTGCTCATCCTATGGTATATATGGCTTGTGTTTTTTCCTCTGTTAAAAGTGTATCATGCTGTTTCAATATTTAACTGTCACTAACATATTTTGTGCAGTGTTTAGACTTTAAATTACCTCTTCTTTTCCCAACAGATGGGAGTAATTGTTCCCCAAATTTCATACATTTGCATAAAGTTTGCAAGTTGGAATGTAAATTTCAAACATGAAATAAAAAATACACACTTTTTGAAACTTTATTAAAAAAAATTGATGGGTCAGATGGCTCAAGTATTTTGTGAACTGTATAACGAATGCAAAATCAACATCCGAAGCTTAAAATCATTTAACACTAGTTCTAAAAGTTACCGAAATATTATATCCTACAGTTTGGCAAAAATTTCCAGAGGAATTAAATTAGAAGTAAGATAAAGTCAAAAAATGAAAGCAAAAGAAACTTAAAAAATTTTTATAAAAGGAAATTAATTGGCAAGAAGCTGCAAGTTTGATAAATTGTGAATAATATTCAGAAACAAAGTAGTCCTAAACAAGAACAATGCACGAAAGCTTATCCAGGTTATAAATCGAAAGTTCTGACTGCTGAGTTGACAATAATTGGACACAAATGTATATTTTGAACATACAAAATACAAATGTATAGAAATTAACTCTGAAAAGAAACATTAGTTTTTTTAAACATACTGGAAGGTGTTTTCCGTGTTTTCAAACAAACATTTAGCAACCAGTTGTAAAAACAAACAATTTTAATGCAAAAACTGTAGTGGTAAACGTCATGAAAGTGGTTGTAAAAATTCTGCATCAACTATCTCCAGCGCAAAGAATAAGAAAACCCAAATATTGATGGAAATTGCTCAAAATCTTTTTGCTAAAACTGGGCATTGCTTCAAATAGTACATGGTGTGGCTGATAGTAAAAAGAAAAATTGTAAGATGTCTTCTTGATGGACGTATGTAAATTTCTGTAATTCGAGAAAATGTATGAAGAAACTTCAAATTATGAGTGAAAGGGGAAACTATTTTAAATCTGCTTGATTTCAGTGGGGAGGGGGCAGGAAATAATGGCATCAAAAGAAAGTTTTAACGTACTCAAATATTAAACACCCTGAAAAATACATGACTCTTGAAATCATTGAAACACTGGTCATAACAAATGCAGACATACAGAGGCCAAATGTAGCAATCAAATCCTAACTCCATTCAGCATTACAGTTTCAAAAACAAAGGCCACATAATGACGCTTATATTCTGCATATTAATGTAACAAAATATTTAAACATATCAGATCAAAAACAGATCCCAGTGGCACCACATGAATGAGTCAGGAGATTTCCATTTTAATTAGTGTGAATAATATATAGAAAATAGCAAGCTAAAAAGAATAAACAGTAACGCTATAGCAATGAAAACCTTCTTTGTTTGGTTTATAAAAAGCAGATTTTCTTCTTCGGACTTTCAAATGCACAATGAGTATTTAAACTTATGTGTAGAAGAAAAACTTTTAAGAAGCATTGAATCATTTTGGGTACTAAATAGCTAGGGAAATAAGTATTTCTGATCAAGAACGAAACGAAATGACAAAAAATTTTTGAAAACTTGACTACTCAAAAGGGAGAACAATATGAAGTTAGATTTCCATGGAAAGAAAATGGGACATTATATGACAATTTTAAGAATGCTCAAACAATTTTTTACTTTAATCCCGATTTTATTACTGAAATAATGACCGCACTCTCCCACACACTAGAAAAAGAGCCTTCCTTTCACACTAAGCAGGGTGATACAGGATTCTAATGATACCAAGATCAGAGCTAGTCTCAGAAGACACAGAAAACACTTCTCTTAGCATTGCATCCAAGCTATTATGTTTCCATATTCAGAGAGTGGGAATTTTCTTGGAACAAAACTTAGCTGAGTAAAATGCCACTGGATGTTTGTATTACTCAAAACAGCAGTAAAATCTTACCTATAAAGTTAGCAATGTCTTCTCTGGTCTAAAAAGTTAGGCCATCTTATCCCAAAGTGGAACATAAAGCTTTTTTAACGATCACTAAGGAAATCTGCTAGGGCTTGAGGATGTAATAAATGACATATCTTTCACACATATTTCTGGCTTTGGGGCTGCACTTTTCGAGCATTTGCCATTTTCTTTTTTTAGGATATGAGATTGCTCAACATGATTACAGTGAAAAATTCCGCAGTTGTTCTTTGTTGTTTTGGGGAATTTCTTCACAGTCACGGCTCCACCCTCATTTTGGACATTTCAGAAACTTGATTCAGGTATACAGATTTCAGCTTTCTTAACAAGAGTATCAGTAACGATGTCTGATGTCTGACCAGTATGCAAATAATTCGAAATTTTCTCAGAGATCATAGCTTGCCAAGCCAAGAGCTCCCAATCTGCATTCTTGAATATAAATTCTGAAGATTTGATAATATTTTCTCCATTTCCTACTATAGTCCCATGGTGTGGGAAATGTTTGTTAGCCTAGGGACCATTCCTGATACTACTAAATCAGCTGTAAGGTTGCAGGGACTGTGAATAAATGGCAAGACCAAGTGGAATATCCTCATTCATAGGTATTTTCTGCATCATCCAAAAGATAAAAGCTATGATCACCAATCAATTGCTCAATTTTAAATCTCATTGAATAAGCATCACTTTCTATATAATCATGACCATTACAGTCGTCAAATGGAATAAACTGGTGCAGGCCACTGTTCTGTAGAATTATCTTATTCATTCTGCTAATATTCGCATTCTATGGCGAATGATAAAAAGTGCACATGAAAGCCAATGCGTGAATATTCACTCGCATCGAATAAGTCAAAGAGAGAATAATACATAGGAGCCATGATAAAATCTCTCCTCCACAAGCACAGTCACCAATTATAAATTTTTCTAGCTACAGAATAAACCTGAAAGACTGAGTGGGTGACTTGGTTTTAGATGCATTTCTTGCACTGCAAACTGAAATCAGTGGTGCACATCAATCATATCTTTAATGCTCACAATTCTACTGGAGAATGGGATGCTTCCAAGATATGAGTTACCATTATGATCTCTTATTGCGTAGTTTTGTGATGGCACTTTTCTGATTTGTGACACAGAGATTTTTTTTTATACTCATACTCCATGGTTACCTTTATTTTCAAACCAAGAGATTTTGACAAGAACCCAACTCTGTTCGATTTAAACAAGACACAACTCTGATTTTCAGACGACTATATATTTTACCGATTCTACTTTCTTTCATTCTTTATTGTTTGTAGGACTGTGTTGTTGGTATTACATGCATTAGTGGTCAAATATTTTAAACTAGTTGATGCTTTTCTTTTTCTTTAAATATTAATGAAAATTCAATAGATTCATTGATTCAATTCATTGATTTAATAGAATGTGTAGCATCACCGTAACATCAGTTTTGCCACAAGTGAGTGCCTCCAATCTGCTTCCTCACTTACACATATAACTATTTCTAGTAACTTTCAAAGTGGGAAACTTGTTTTCAGATTTCCATTTCAGACAAGTGTGTGAGAATTAGGTGCACTTCCCATTGCAGTTACAGCATAAGTCAAAGCTGAACAATTTTCACTGACATGATCCCCTCCCCCACAGATTTTTGAGCACATGTGGAGCTGCCAAAATAGAAAATTTTGGTTTAGGATAAGCATTGGCACTTAAAGCATCTCATTGGACTGAGAATGTAAGATGATATGGGCAATTCAGTTACCTGCACTTTATAATTTGGGGCAAATCAGACAAATAAAGAGTCAAGATAATACATTTCATTCGTTTCCCTTGTTTTCATAACCTGATCTCTTTGACTTATTCGATGTGAGTTTCTCAAAAAATTACAAAGGAGGTCAATTTTCTGAAAAAAAAAACTTAAGAAAGGAAACTGAAAATCAGTACCTTTGTGCATTTACTTGTCCACTCTCATTCATTTCAAGACGGACACACAAACAGCAATTGGTTTCAATACAGTTTCGTTTGACTTGCATTATGAACTGCACTCATCAGAAAAACACTCTTTTTGTCTTGCCATTTCAGTTCCATAACTTTACCCCTTTGGTAAGCAAAGATTTAACCTTAAGAGATTTTTTCCTTTGCAAAATTCGGAGGGACGTCTTTCCTGTTCTTATTTACTGTGCCATATGAATCTGTTTTTTTTTTTTTTTTTTATCTGAAATTAAAATGTCTGCTAATTGCGGAGACATGTAGCAATTGCCCATAGTTACGCAGCAACCTTTGCCAAGGAATCTTTCCATCAGGTGCAAAACAATTTTATTGGAAACTGGATAATTCACAAATTTAGGGTTATACACAGTTCCATTACCTGTGTATATGAGCAAGTCTGAAATATATCCAGTTTCTGCTTCGCAAACCATCAAAAACTTAAGGCCAATTCTTTTCGTGATGAACATTTTCCAGCTGAGTCTGCCTTTGAAATGCATCAAACGCTCGTCTATGCTGAGATTTTTATCTGATATATAAATATTTCGAAATTTGTTTCAAAGATGCTCCATGATGTCAATAATTTTATTTAATTTTGGCCATGGATGATTATCATTATTAAACTCTTCATTATTTGTAAAATAAAGAAACTTCTTTAGAAAAATAAATCTATCTTTCTGAATTACTTATTGAAAAATTGGTGTTTGCAATATGTGACCTTTGGACCAATAATATTCTTGTTTTGGCTTTTTTACAATTCCTTGGAGAAACAAAACGGAAAGAACTGCCTTATTCATATACTGTTGAGCATATCTGTTGGTCTCTTTTACTATCATTTGCAATATAACATCATCAAAAAAAAAAGGTCAAAATAATCCAAAACAGTTGCACCATTTGCCATAGTGAAATTTGGTCCAGAATTTCCAAGGAAAGGAAAAGAAGCAGGAGCTGGTAGAATATTTTTATATCAATTTTCCACCATTGTCGAACGCTTTGAATAGAAAATGAATTTTCAGATTTCTCACTATCCGCAGAGGAAACCGAGAAATTCTCATCAGTTTTGCTATAACTATCTTCAATATACTTGAAATCAGACTCAGAACTACTACCAGTGTCGGAACTATCGTCAGGAATATAGGTTATATCACTCGTGAAATGCTTCCTGCCAGACATCTTTGAGCTCTGAAAAGCACGCGCAAAATGCTACAAAAAACTCTTGTATATTTTGCAGAAATGTGGACAACTAATGGCATCTGTCAGCACACATCAAAATAAACAATAAAACATCAAAGCAAAGCCAAAATGAAACCATGAAT
>KK117769.1:33151-75650 GCA_000611955.2 Stegodyphus mimosarum | reverse complement strand
GCAGGTTGCATAGACAGACAGCAAAAATGCATCCCCACGGAAATCACGGATTACGCAAAATTTTCTACTTCTACGTTGCTCGTGGAAATCGCGGGATGCACACTGGAAAATGGGACACTTCCAAGATATGAAAGTTACCATTATGATCCCTTAATGCTTTGTTTTGTGATGAAACTTTTTGGTTTTGTGACAGAGACATTTTTTGGAAACTCATACTCCATGGTTACTTCTGTTTTCAAATTAAGAGATATCGACAAGAACCCAACTCTGTTCAACTTAAACAAGACACAATTCCGATTTTTGGATGGCTATATTTTTAACCGATTCTACTTTCTTTGATTCTTTACCGATTGTAGGACTGTATTGTTGGTATTACATGCAACAGTGGTCCAATCTCTTAAACTAATTGATGTCCTCTTCTTTCCCTTAAATATTAGAGAAAATTCGATAGGACATTGATTTAACAGAATGTGTAGCACCAACGTAATATCAGTTTTGCCACAACTGAGTGCCTGCAATCTGCTTCCTCATTTACACATATAACTATTTCTAGTAACTTTCAAAGTGGGAAACTTGTTTTCAGATTTCCATTTCAGAAGTGTGTGAGAATTGTTTGCACTTCCCATTACAGTTACAGCATAAGTCAAAGCTGAACAATCTTCACTGCTATTATTCCCTCCCCAGCAGATTATTGAGCACATGTGGAGCTGCCACAATAGAAAATTGTGGTTTAGGATAAACACTCGCAATTAAAGCATCTCATTGAACTGAGGGTGTAAGACAATATTTGCAATTCAGTTACCTGCACTTATAATTTGAGGCAAATCAGGCAACAAAGACTCAAGATAATGCATTTCATTTCTTTACCTTCTTTTCATAGCTTGATATACGCTGCAGTAAAGATATTTTGATCAGACAGTTTCTCAACAAATTCCTCCCCCCCCAAAAAAAAGTCAATTTTCTGAAAAAAAAATTAACAAATTCAATACCTTTCTGCATTTACTTGTCCACTCTCATTCATTCCAAGACGAGAAGACTCCAAAGAAAACAGTTTCAATTAGAAGAAGACTCGAAAGCAAACAGCTTCAGTTAGAAGATCCCCGGAATAAAATGTCTTAATATTTCCTGTTTTTCAAAATAATCCTTAACCTTCTGGGCGTTTGGACCCTCTGGAGGTATTGTTTCCTAAAGCGTTAGCAGCTTTGTCAACAGAGCTTTTGAAAAGTAAGTATCAATCACTGTCAGAACTTTACCCTTCGGGAGTTTTCAAGTGTTTGGGAAGTGATCTGACTTGTAGCAGTAATTGTTCACTTTAGTTATGGAGTATGTTCCAAAATGAAAATTTTGTGGAAACCTGAAATCAAGACATTAACAGAAAAGAATTATAACTGTTTAATTTTTTTTTTCTGTTCATAAACCTGCATTTTTATGTATGTATGTAGATGTGTGTGTGTTTTTATATATATATATTTAAATTGTTATGGACAATTTATGTGCATACGCCCGTAATATCAAGATATTTTTGTATTTCTAATACCCTCCACTTTACCTCTTATATACGATTGATTGCTTAGGGACAGAAGGAATATTTTCTCACTGAAACAATATGATTTTCGATATGTTATATGTTTTCCCTTTTTTTAATAAATTAAATTATCTTGGGCACTTTGAAAATTTCTTATTTTATTTGCAACTTTGGGTATTTTTTCATCAAGAGTTTATCTGAAATTGCGGATTTAAATAATATTTCACAATTTACTTGATATAATGACCAAACTAATTAACTGAACATGAAGTGTAAAAAAAAAAACTTGTGTATTTTCTAATCATAATCACATACGTCTATGAATTTTGGTCACTCAGTTTTACCTTTTGTATACAGCAATAAGTAAGAAAAGCCGCGAGTTTATTAAACATGCCATAATGATACTGTGTTCTTTAAAATTTAAGAAAATATCAGTATGTTTTACAATTTCACTACTTATTATTTTGGGAGTGGAGGAGAGCTAAGAGCAAGTATAAACAGTTGGCTCCTAGAAATCTTGGTGCTGAAAAATTATCAGAGCATTAATGAAAAAAAAATCCTAATTTTGATGGATTGATTCTTATGTTTTTATGTCCTAGATTCGCAGTCCTGGTACTTTAAATTCAATAACCGAAATAATAACAATTAAAAAAATTAAGAAATTTCTCTCATACGTCCTTTCGGTGTAATGTTTTCCACATGTAAGTAGCAAGCAGAGAGTCTCTGATTCGATTCTGAGACAGCGCAGGAATTTAATCTTCAAATTTCTTCCCTCTATAAAGTTAATATTTCTAAATTGGGAAAAACAAGAAGCAATAATCTAATGCTTTTAATGCTTATTTTTTAGAAGTTTATTTAATTTATTGCAAATCACTCGAGGGCTATCTTCTTAAGAGAAGAGATGCCTTTAAGAAGGACTTTCTCAGCAAAACTGGATCAGACACAAATTACATATGAGAAAACTGCGAAATCACCCATGCAGCCAGCTCTTTCGCGGCGTTTCGAACCGGATCGAACTACCTGTGTTCAGTCACTTTACCGCTGGTGTGCTAGTTATCTTGATGCGATTTATGGAATGTTTGGCTTATATGATTATTACAAAGTCTCGAGGGTTATCTGCCTAAGGGGAGGGGTACCTTCATGGAGGGCTTTCTAAGGGAAACTGGCTTCTTTACACGTTACACATAGGGAAAACCATGAAAACGCTCATGCAGCCAGCCCGTCGCGGGATTCAAACCTCGGATCGAATTAGCAATTTTTAGCGACTTTACTGCTTGGCCGCTGGCGGGCGTTATTACGGAATGTGAGTTTTCTGTTTTGAATCGGAAAGTTGAAAGTATTTTTAAAGTATTCAAAATATTATACTTAAGTAGAGGTAATATATATTTTTACTGAATATTGTCTTTCAGTTTTACTTTCAGCGTAGTTACCTAACAAAGAAACATACAATTTTATAAATATTTATATAGATAACTTGGCTTTTGATATTCAAAAAAATTTAATTTTTTTTTTAAGAAAAGTAGAATTTATATCCAGATATTTCCACGTGCATTTATTGGTTTTTTACTTTAAGTAAGTTAAGAAGTAAGGTTATTTCTCAGAATTCACTACATTCTTAAATTTTATTTTTCAATACAATAATATGGAATTATTCTTGAAGGGTAGGAATAGTGAAAGTTTTAAAATATGAAAATAAAAAAAATATGTCTGCACTAAAATGTTGCAAATTATAACGAATGTTTTAACAAAATTTTGCACAACAGTTTGTGATTAGATTAATCTTCATTCAGTTATGTTTTCTTAAGAATATTTATATGTCAGTATAAATGTGACCTGATTTGAACTAGAAATAAGCTTTTCAACAGGACTTTGAATACCCAAAATAATATGAATATAATCTATCTGAATATTCTGGAATCATTTATTTATTTAAAAGCATATGTGAGAGTAACAATCTTTTTATTTCTGGAATGTTTTTTTTTTTCAATTACGGTTTTACACCTAAGAAAATTAAATATTTTAATTTCCATAAAATAAAATACAAAATAGGCATTCTATGGCAAAACTGAAATGTAAAATCACTTTCAAATCACGCAACCTGTGTCTACTTCAACTAAAAGAAGGAAAATCAATTTTTGTTCATGTGGCTGGCTGAGTTAGGAATAAAGAAATAATCTCCATCCCACTTCCAAGAACTAAAATTAAACAAGCTCCTTTCTTTGCACATAACAAAACGCATAATTTATTTTATGTTCAACTAAAAATAATTAGACTATTTGAATAAGCATAGCACACGAGTGATGCCTTCGTGAAGAGCGTTCGAAGGGAAATTGGCTCATATTTCCGTTGCACATGGAAGAAAGTTGTCAAAACGCCTATGATGCAGCCAGCCCGTTCACTTGGGTTCGAACCTTAATCAAACTATCAGTATTTAGTAGCCTTTACCATTCGGTTATTTGCGGGGTTCAATTATTTGTTAAACAGAGGCAATAATTCTATTGATATAAGTAGTCATTTTAAGAACAAAATACATAGTTGCTTAAATTGTATATTATGTATTTCATTCCTTATATTATTTATATCAAAGAAAAAATTACAAACATATGAATGAATTAATTTATTTAAATTTTCGATATTAGGGTAGAAAGAAGATCAAACATTTCAGATAACTGTAGCTCTCAATATTTGCAGTAAGATAATTGTAGTCTTATTATATTTCTTGCTGTCTACAGTTTATTAATTATAGTGCGAAAAGCAGATGATTCTGATGCTTGAAATGTAAATTATACTTGTGTATTTCTTTCCCATCATTCTAATTCTTTATAATATTAATATTAAAATCATCTGAATTAAGTCTAGCTCATTAGAACACTTCTGTTAACAATGCATTGTTAACAATACACAAGTAATGAAAACATTGGAAAAGTAAATTACTTAAATAAATGATTACTTAAATCATTAAAAACACTTAAATTAAAAACACAGAATTCGCGACAGAACAAATGTAAAACTACAGTGAGTCCCAAAAGTGAATTGATACACTACATTCTACGACAGAATTCATGTTTAGAATGAAAACAAAAACTGTCAGATAAAGACAGTCACCGAAACCTTTAGATGAGGATGTAGAAAGATACCTAATCTTAACACTTATTCATGAATAGACATAAAAAAAATTGCATGAAATACAGAAACAAAATGTAGAACAGAAATGATCAAAAATCTGAGCTCACTAAATTGAGTGTGCATGTAATTGTTTTCTTACATAAATTATAAAAAACGAACACATTATTATTTTGTAGCATACCCACTGGCTTTAATGACGGCTTCCAGGCGCCGGGACAACGAATCGACAAGATTTTTCGTAATTTCGGGTGAAATGTTTTCCCACTCCACTTTTAGTACATACTTCAAATGTTCTTTACTTGTGATCTGATGTTTTCGGACCTCTTTTTCAAGGTGGGACCACAAATTTTCGATCACCTTCAAATCAGGAGATTGAGGGGGTGTGTTCAGCTGATTTCGGCAGAGATACAGCAGCCATTCTTTGACAGTATTGGCTGTATGCTTTGGATCATTATCCTGTTGAAATGTGAATTTTGATCCTAGTCCCAATTGAGTAGCACTGTCCTTCAAATTATTTTTCAATGTATTAAGATACCCATCCCTTATTCCATCAATAAACACTAGCTTTCCAACCCACGATGATGCCATACAGCCCCAAACCATTACTGACCCACCTCCATGCTTCACAGTTGGAATTGTGTTTCTTGGATCTAAAACTAAATTGTTCTTGCAACACACCATACGATGACCGTCACTGCCAAAAACCTTAAATTTGCTCTCATCGCTGAAAATAACTTCATTCCAGAACTCTTTAGGCTTTAGGATGTGCTCTTTAGGAAATTTTAATCTCTTAGCTCTATTTATTTTACTAATGAAGGCCTTTTTGAGAGCTTTTCTGCCATTATAACCTGCCCTTCTGAGAATTCTGCGCACTGTTTCTGCAGAAACAGATTTATCCACAGTTTCCGAAGTACTTGCGGCAATTTTTGGAGCACTTATTGTAGGATCAATCCTTACCTTGTGTACAATTCTCCTCTCTGCTGCTGAACTGAGAATTTTCTTCCTGCCTCTCCCTGCTTGGTTTTCCAGCATACCATCCTTTCTAAATTTCTGAATGATTTTTCTAATACAATTTACACTTCTTCCAAGTATTTCTCCTATTTTTCTCAAAGATTTGCCTTGATTAGACAGATTAATGGCCAGTTTTCTTTCCTCAATCGTCGTTTCTTTCCTATTCTCCACATTTGTCACACAGAAAGGTAGTAAGCCCAAATTTGGAATATTTGGATACTAAAAGGTTGTATTTTTGTATAAATCTTAGGTACAAATTATTTTTAAAATTTTACTGGTAGTTTTACACAGTCATTTAAGAAGTGTACTTTCAATTTTGTGACTTTCAGAAGTTGAAGATTTTCGCTTAAGTAATATAATATTTTTTTAACGGAGTTTCATAACTTATTTTTTGTGTAGTTAAGAAGAAAAATGGATATTTTTTAATGGGACAAAACTAGGAAAACTTGCATAATTATTTCTATTCTTAATAGCCTACAAATTAAGTTAGCATTAAGTGCACCCTCAATTTTGGGACTGACTGTATGTGCACGTGAGCATTTAAGACCAAGATGCCAAATGAATTTCCGAGCAAATGTATCGGTATAGATGAATTTATTACAGAACTAGCCTCTTGACCAAACTCCTGAAATAGTAATTATAAGAAAAGAAAAATATATACGATTTTAATTAATCCAGCTAATGATTAATAATAATTGAAATGAATATGCTTAATTGCTTTTCAATTGCTTAGTCTGCTAATTAAAAAAAGAACAAATTTGGAAAAAAATTAAAAATTACTTTGCTGAATGACAAGACACTGCTGTGTGGATAATAAATATATTTTAATTCGGACAGTGGCAATACATTTATTTTAGATCGTTAAGTCTGTTGATTAAATTCGAAATTTTGGAATTTTGCCGAGTGGCAACACGCTTCTTTTTTTATCGGTGACTTTTCTGAAATTTGAAATATATATATATATATACATTTAAAAAATCTTACGTTTGGCTCACTGACAAAACAAAGATTTTAACTGCTTAATTTTTAATTAAAATTCTTAAATTCACACGAAATAATAAATAAATAAAAAATAAAATCGAAATTCAAAATTCGGGCTTCGAGCTGAGGATGTTCTAGCACAGCACTAGCACTATGTGTGTCTAAAATTTGGTGATTCTATGTGCCGCTGTGTTTCCACAATGCGGTTAAATCCGAAAGATAAAGATATTGCGTTTTTGCAAAATGGCAACACACTTCTTTTATATCGCTGAGTTACCTGTTTAAATTTGAATTATCTGAATAAACAAAGTTCCGCTTTCTGAACAAATTTAAAACATTAAATTTGAATCACTGAGTACATATTCAAAAGCTATTTAAATTCTCATAAATTATGAATAAATTTTTAAAAAAAAGTTCGAAATTCAAAATTCGGGGTTCGAGGTGCACATGTTCGGGTGATGTTCAAAATTTGATGGTTGTATCAAGTTCAAAAAGGATTGTAAGTATTTCCGTTTTTCCTCAATGCGAAAGAAATATGCATGCATACCATACTGTTGTATCCAATTGTTACTCGCTTATGATACGTTTTAAGTAAAGTTCATTGTAAAAAGGTACATGGTTTCGTTCATAAAGGAACATGGTCTGGTATTACAGAGGGTATATATATAAAAGTTTTACTCATGTTTCTCTAAATAAAAATACTGCTATCAGTACTATTATCGTCTCTAATTATCAATACTAAAATCCCCAAAAAAATAATAATCGTGGAATTGCCCAATCGGATTAACTGAAAAGTAATGTTTCAAATGAATGTATATAATATGGAACACAATTGCCAAAGCTTGGCCGTTTCTCAAAAATCGTTTGATTGCTATAAATTCTTCACTATTGTGTAGGTGTTAGAAAGGCTATTTGCTTTTCTGCCTCACGAGTTTAAGGCTTGATAAGATCTTATTTTTAAATTGTGGAAAAATTTCAATGAGTTGAATGTAATCTTACTCCAGGATAAGAATATATTGGATTCCTAGTATTCCGCATAGTCTGAGATGTTTTAATGCATAAAAATTTTGATCAAATATAGCAGCAGTTATTTCGTAACTTTTATTTATTTAATTAATAATTTGCTTAAGATTATTAAATAAGAGCAACATCAGCAGGGAATTAATTAAGAAGGAAATTTAATTTTGATGCCTACTTTATAAATTTAAAAAATTTCATTTTCAGCCTTCATAATTATTAGTACATTTCTTTAGCTGATATTGCTTTTAGAATATAATATATAAAAAATAGGACTAGCCTTAATTGTATCAACCCGTTATTATAAGATTATCGAGATTTATTCAATATTCATTCGGTGATTAGGATGCAAATTTGCATAACCAACGCCATATTAATTTTTTAGTTTGAATATCTTGTATTAATTTACCAGTCTTATGCCAAAACAAGTAACTTATTTTTATTTTTCCAGTCTGAATTTAGTGTGGAGAAATCAAAAAGGGATTTTATAAAACAGGCGTTTTTGTAAAAAAATCATAAAAATATTAATACACTAAAAGGAGAAAAGTAATTTATTAAATAGTTCATAAGGTATTTTCTCCTTCCCTTCGGCATCCCTTCGTAGTGTAACTGGGAGCACTCTCGATACGTATGCGAGAGGTCAGGAGTTCGAATCCGCACGAGGGCATTTAGAATTCCTTCCGGCTCCTCGCTTCGAAAAGTTCAAGAGCACTCTCAAGAACAGGCGATTTTAGAGTTCTCTAGATAAAATTCATCTACAATTTTAACTCGAGAATAATAAAACCATAGGACGCCCTTGATAAATTTATAAACATAATGGTTGATAGTTCTGATTATGCAATTCGAGTTGATTGTGTAGGCACCCTCCCTTTTGTTATTCGCGATATAAAATTGCAGATGGATTTTGTAAGGAGAATTAGTTAATCTTTCTTTCCTGTTAACCATATAATAAAATATATTTTCTTTTAGTTCATTAATTATTTTATGAATTTCAAATCAAACCTCATTTTTAAGAGCTCTCTCTCTCTCTCTCTTTTAAATTTTTAAATTTTTACCCTCAATGACAAGTTTTCAATTAAATTATTCAACTGGGAAAACATTTTTCGGAAATTAATAATTATTCTTTTGTTTCCAAAAATTCTGTTGCGTCAGGTGGTCAAAAAATTCAGCGATTTTATCAAAAAATTAGAAAATACCTTACAGTCATATATAAACTTCAATTAAGAGATTTTTCTGCTCTATCCGATGGTGCCAACAGTAAAATTATGAGTTTTAATTTTTTCGTTAAACGAAGATATGTGCGAAAAATCATTCACACAATTAAAAAAATCTGAGTTAAATTTTTAAGAAACCGCTTCGTCGTAATGTATTGTCATGTATAAACAGGATGCAAACAAGATATGAATTTGGATAGCATAGCAGGAAATATCAACTACAAAGTTTTAACCATCACAACAAATACCAAGCATCAGCTAAATAAGTTTATAAAAAGAAAAGTGTACAACAGAGGAAAATTGGTGAATTCAGACGCTCTGTCTCGTAAACATCAACTACTTTTTGTGCATTGTAACAACAATAATTTAGGGAAACTTAAGATTTTTCTCTAAAGAAACAAAGTGCTTCGTTCTGTACAAATCTGTTTATATTTAACTATAGTACATCTTTTCTTACGAAATTCCGCTTTCTAAAAATATTGAGAATTTTATCGATAAGAATACTTATTATAGATTCTACAGTACACTCTAGAATTAAAATTAATTGTATGACCACAGTTTATGAAGCATAATTAACCCTTTGGTTTTCTTAAATTTCGTTAACATACTTACTTTTCTTCAGCGTGAATTACATCAATCTTAAAAGAACTTGCGTTTTACGAGTATAAGCTATTAAAACACAGTATAAATTTATTTTACACTAAGAAATACAAAGCATTTCTTATATATACATATATATATATGAACTCCTTACTATTATGAAAGTTTATTCCTATCAGAATTAGGAAAGGTTTTATATGCGAATACATGCAGCTTTGATAATTTCTTAAAAATATTTCAGCTGGCAGATAGTAAGAAGCTTGGTGATGAACTAATTAACAATGCTGTACTTATTTCGAAACATTTCCGTTTATGAATGTAACTGTATTGGAATCAATTTACAAAGTAAGGTTTTTACATACTAATTTATTTATCATTTTAATTTAAAGATTCCCCAATCTTCACGATTAATGAAGCAGTTTCTAAAATTATTCAAGTAATTGATAAGGAAAAGAAACTTAAAGCAAAATTGCTTTAAATAACATTTTCAAATTTTTTCATCCTGTAAACAACAAATTTTGGAATACAAATCATTTTCTTAAACGGTTATGTTTCTTAAACGGTTCACTTATGTTCGAACCTAAATCAAACTATCAGCAAGTATTTTATCATTCGGTTATTAGCAAGGTTCACCTAGACGAAACCAATTCAAAAATTTTATTCCAGTACTAAACTCGACACCCGCAATAAGATAACTCTAGTCTTACTATATTTCTTGTGCTCTGTAGTTAGCTAATTGTAATGCAATTAGCAGGTAGTATCTATATTGGAAAAATTTAAATGTAAATAATACTATCGATTTTTCTATCGCATCATTCTAAATTTTAGAGTGTGAGCCCAGTTATACCAACAGAAACAGATAATAGTTATATATGTCCAGGGGTATTGACTCGTGGATAATGGAAAAGAAGACTTTTTCATCCAAAGGTACCATATATAATACGTGGAATGACCATGCACATTGCCTTTCATTCTTATCGTCCCTCTTCTAATTTTCAACGCATATCCTGTTCTTTCTTCTAGTCGTTTTACATTACCGCTTCTTTTCAACATACACTCTACTTGAAAATACTTGATCTGTTTTCAGAAATAGAGGCTAAACTTTTCACAGTATCGTAGGAGAACATTCAATCTTATATCATATGCGCGTAATATATACAAAATTTAAGAACGGATTTTATAATTATATATATATATATATAATTAACGAAAAAAAATAAATAAAATTTTATAAAAACGAATTTGTATTATATATATACAAATTCGTTTTTTAAAATCTTTTCACGTGGGCTCGAAAATAGATGTGTTCCTTCACTGAGGGCTCTTCGCTCAGCGGTTATGGAAAGGAGGCGAAATTTTCAGGTTGAGCCTTAACGACAATTTGATTAGTGCTCTTTTGTTGGGCAGGCAGGGAAACGGTCAGTATTTCCTTTCAGTCCAGTTCCAAAGCACTAGGCCTTAGAATGAGGGAAGTACTCTAATCGCTTTCCCATTGCAAGTGGATGTATGCAGTTTTTCCCAGGAAAGCCTATTTATTGTTTTATTTTTTATTTTCAGACGAAATGTGTGCTACAATTAGACAATTTTGTTCCAAAAATGTTTCATTTTATGATTAAAATAATTTTTTAAACTTGCACGTAGATTTTATACTGAAAAATAAACGAAGTAATCAGAGTTACCTATATTAACTTGTCACAGTATAGAGAATTTAGTGATTTCAAATATTCAAACATATCCTTCAAACAATATATACATTTTCGTTTTAATTATTATAATTATCCTGATATTGAAGAGCAAATTAAATAGAGTTTAATTATTACAAGTGTCATTTAGAAAGCATTTTTGAATTCCCAAATAAGTGTTATTGCTTTTACACCTTTGTAAAATTCATTTTTGGAGAGACAAAAATTGGTCACTGCGTTTGTGCTGCATTGAATCATTATTTAACAACACGTGCACTAACAAAAATTTACCAATGCACGAGGTAAGAATTTTTTAATTAATTTTTCTTTCACGCGACGTTGCAAATAGCGTTCCTAGGCTTGATCTACCTTTATATCAGGGATATAAGATCTTTAATTTTTTTAACTACTTCAGAGTTTTAGGTTCAAGAAAGAAATACAGAAGAAAACGCTGGAGGTTTAGAAAATAAAATCGTGTGTAGTTCCAATGTATTCAATAACAAAAATTTAGGTTTACCACTTATATATTTCTTTTACTTTAGAATAAAAGGGAAATAGTTGTACGTCGACTTATATGTTGCTGCATTTTTTCTTTAAACTCAAAATTGCATATTCAGGAACCCATTAAAATTTCAAAAAATAAAGATTTTTGTCAATTAAGATAAAGATTATTTCTTCAGTTCTAATGATACACATTTTCAGAAAGCTAAAAGCTCCTTTGAGGTATCAGACTGATATGCGAAATTTTCAGGTCTGAAGCTTTTTATTGTTCCTTTCTTTGGGAGTAATGAAGATTCGTACTGAGTTGATGAATATTAATAAAAAATCATACTGAGGATTAAGTTCAGGGAACTAAAAAATGGTATACATCTCAGTTTTTGTATACCTGTTTAGTATCCTAATATATCGTTTGATTTCCTCCAAAACATAATTTTCACGTAAAAATTACTTTCTGAACACTACACTTTGGTCAAGACCACTGAATATTGGTAGTTCGAGGCCAGGCGATCGGGCTGACTGTATGGTTGGTTTTCGTTGTCAACCCCATGTGAAACGTGAATACGATATAGTTTCCCTTAAGAGTTCTCCACGAAGGCTTCATTTTCCTTTGGTAGGCAGCCTACGTATGCCTTCCCATGTTTAATTAATCTAAACTAACGTATCTACATTCTGAACGAATTGATGCAGATATCATATTATAGACGCAAACATATAACAAGGGATAAATTAATAAGATTTGAAACTTTTTTAAATTTGAATTATAAAATGTTCTTCACTAATTGCTTTAATAAAAATTCGTTTTTCATTTATTTCACAGTCGAAATTCATTTTGTCATCAAATTTATTCACTAAAGGAAGGGTTTCTAAATATAGTTATGAGACACTGATAAATTTAGCTTTCTTATTTCGAATATAATTTTATTTTTATTCGTTGGATTAAGGAAAAGATTATGTGCCTAAGCGAAGGGGGCTTTCGTGGAGGACGTTTGATACACGAACGAATACGAAAAGTTGATGCAGTTAATCCGTTCATCGGAATTTGAATACGGGTTGAATTATCAGTGTTAAAGAAATTTTATCCGCTCAGCCGCTAGTTATCATTTAGAACATAACAAACCAAAATTTCACTCAAGTAAACGGTAGTCGTGGAATGTATGTCATTTAGAAATAACATTAAAATTAATTTTCATCACCTGAAATGTGTATATTCATTACACTGCCTTTACATGCACATTAAAAAATGGAATAAATTGAAAAAGAATGAAACAAAGAAAATTTCCTTTATTTATAGCCATTATTTAACACCGAACTCGAAAAAATGATAAATATCAACTCAAAGAATTAATAATGATATTTGCAATGGAGAAAAATTTTGAAGAAAGCTCTTAAAGAGAAAACATGCGAGAATCGAAGTTAGAATTATTCTTTTTATTTTCTCCTCTTGACAAAATATTTCCCGAAAGGTACCAAATTCGCAAACAAACCATATGGGTTCAAAATACGGACAATTCCCCCCCCTACCCATTAGAAAATTCCCACAAAAGAACGCACTCTTCAGCAAAATATATATTGAAGATTATTTTACGAATCCCAGCGAACGTGATGGCTGCATGGACGTTTTTGTGATTTTTTCCATTGTGTAACATGTATAGGAGCCATTTTCTCTTAGACAGTTCTCCATAAAATCATCCCTCCTGATAGCCCCCGAGGGCTTTGTCAATTAAACCAAACCAAAAAAGAAATATTTAAAATGAAGCATAGATATCAAATTTTAAATAGTCTGATTTTGTTTGAGTGGACGTGAAGAAAGGATACTATAAAAACTGCACATAGAATGTTAATAAGATGTGAAAAATGATTTCAAGAAATACATACATATATTGGACTTTTTAGTAAAACCCCAATCATAAGAATTAAGTAATGAATTTTAAAATAAATGGTAATCAGTACCTAATTTAATATAGCTTATCAGTCCTTAGTCGTAAATAACAACCACTAGCGGCCGAGAATAACGTCACTCAACACTAGAAGTTTGATCGGGAATTGAGTTTTCCCCATGCGTAAAGTGAATATGAGCCAGGTTTCTTTAAAAAGTCTTCCAAGAAGACATCCCTTCCCATACAGAGACAGACCTCCTTTGCTTTAATTAATTAACCGTAGTCGTAAATAACAAAGTGTTTTCCCTCCGAAAATCCTCCGTGAAAGTTAAAGTTGTCTCTCTTTATTTGAGCATCTAATTGTGTCATTTCAAATTTTGATATAGACAAAGAATCCGAAATTCTTATTTCCTTTTTAGAAATTTTTTGCATCACCCAGATCACCATTGTATTTTTTCCACTTTCATATAATGATTGCGACGACTTTATAAAGAGCTATTTATGTTTTTATTCTACTAACAACTATTTTTCATAAATATTTACTCTTACCTTCTGAGAATTTTATGTCCCAACCGTTTCATAATTTGGAAGTAAACACATTTTCATAACAGTAAAATATTCACAATCAGATAGCATTTGGACTATTTTATTCAGTAACACTTTCAGTAAGACGGAAGTATTTTGCATAGGGTAAAAAATGCATCATAGGATTTCATGTACTTTTAATAGTTTATATTATCAACGCCAAAAAGCGATTTAATCAAATACGATATTATTTGCGAATGATTTTCATATCATGCCAAAGAAATTTCTCAGTAGTTCGTTTTAGACGAGAAATCAGAGGAGTAAAACGAATTTTTCTTTAAGGAAACGCACCTTGTCCTCATATTTCAATAATAAAATGCCTAAACTTCACACAACTAAATAAATTTCGATACAAACATATAAATGATACATTAGTTCAAAATGGAATTACACGATCTAAACTCTCAAAAATCTCATTTTTATTTCAGAAGAATTGTTCAAAATATATATTGAAGTAACTGTTTTTGTGAACTGTTATAGTAATTAAAAAAATACAGTATTTTAATCAATGCACACAGCTAAAATAAAAATTATATCAAATTTCTCTGTTTCTACAGTCACTGTTAGATACCTGTTTAAGTATTTATTCTATGCAAAAAGAAATTGTTTGCAAATTAGGTGATGCTAAATTCTTTAAGAGTTACTCATGAGTTCCGTGCAAATTACATTTACTTTTACAGAAGAAATTTTGTTTTGCAAATTTTTCGCATACAGAAAGGTTTCCTTTGAAGGCTTTCCGATATTTTCCAGTTTCGGCACGAAAATCACCTTCAGGTCAGCAGATGGTATGATTGGGTTTGATGTTTTTATTTATGACCCTCCCATTGTAACATCTTTCTCTAACGATCGCTGTTTCCCCACTACCAATTAAGAGCAACAGGAGGTCGGGGGAACGACAGTACAGAATATTCCGTCCTTAACGATTTCGAGGGCGAAAATATAAGGCAGAAAAAATCGTTTGAAACGCTTTCGGATCCATCAAGAGCTGACAAAATAATCCGTGTGTGACGATTTGGAAAGCCATCTTTGATTCGAAAAAATCCGTCGGTAACGCTGAGAGGGTTAATATATTCATGTAGCCACCATACCATTTTGGGCAGTTCTCATGAAGTATCACTGATGACAAAACAAGCAGGATCCTGACTGGATTGGTTTACCTGTTCGACATTCCTTAGGATAAAAGGTATTTTCAATATTTCATGACATTTTTGGATCACTTTTATGAGGGAAAGATTCAGATCTGGTGGCTCATCACACCAAAGAACCCAGCAAGTGGACACAGATTTCTCCCCCAGGGCTAATCAAGACTATACGTTCACTGAAGCTTTCCAACTAGCTTTCCAACTAGCTTTCCAAAATGCATGAACTTCACAATCAGTTAACTCGAAGTCACTAACATTAAAGTTATTGAACAGCCAATTTTCATTAGTGGGAACAGCCAAGTGCTTCTCATTTTAACTATAGCAGGCCAACGTTAGGTGCCAGTACTGCATCTCACCCATGATCTACCAGGGCTATCACTTCCAGTAGTACAGGTGTCCAGGTACAGCAAATGCCACAACATTTTTTGTCATGATATGCCCAACAAAAATTTTGTATCATCACTTAACAGTTAAGGCCCGTTTCCACTACTGCGTATGCGTTTCTCCAATCAGCAAGCGAATTCACTTTGATTGACATCTGGTATCCGTCGACGGATGACGGAACGGATGAAGTTCAACAATGTTCAACTTCCATGCGTAGGTCTACGGAAGCGTTGGGGTCACGTGGTAAAAAAGGAGCAATCAGCTGTTGTCACCAAAAATTAATGGCGGCAGAAGCAGCGATGAACGCTGGTTCAGGGAAAGAATGTTTTGCCAAAAAATACTTATTTCTGAATTAACATTATTGCGAGAAATCTGCATACTGAAAAAGACAGCAATCAGCTGAATTTAGTTAAAAAGATAAAAATAAGATAGCTGCAACTACAGTACTAGTTCGCCGAGAGCAGTGATTACTGTCAAGGAAATCAGGTGCAAAAAATATAATACCAAGTTCAGGAAATAGGAAAATTTGTCCTGAAAATTATTTTCTAATTCTGCATACACATTTACCTTTCATGATAATGAACGTCTGACTATATCAAACTGCTATAGCAAATCAGATATGGCATGAAAAGATTTGTTACTTTTTTCTTTTGAAACGGGTAAAAACTAAAATTAATTATAATATAATGAACGTCTGACTATATCAAACTGCTATAGCAAATCAGATATGGCATGAAAAGATTTGTTACTTTTTTCTTTTGAAACGGGTAAAAACTAAAAATGTTAATTATAAATTAAATTTAGTAGTCTTTTAAATATTTCACTGAATTAAAGAGTATGTTAAAGTTATATTTCTCTATTCACAAATATACCTTTTTGGCTAGCATATATTTGTAAGCACATGGAATATATTTTTAGCAGTCCGTTTAACTTCAATCGGAATGCCGCTTTAAAAAATAATGTTTTTTTGTAAGAAATGTTCTAGAAGCTGAAGAACAAACTCTGGTGAATTTTTTAGACGATAGCACACTGAAATAGAACCAAACAAATTTAGTTTTATGAATTCATTTACTTCATAATGTATATAAGACAAAATTGCTGATTACGTTAGTGTGATGATAACACAGTGGTAAAGCTGAGGGTAGCGAGCTGTGGCCTGTTGGGTCGTGAGTTCGAATCCCATACTTTTCTTTTTTCACCGTTTGCAATTTTCTCAGCTCCGTGTTCCAATTTTATCTATATTTGTGTTTTAAAATTTATTTCTATTGTTATGTGCATTATATATAATGTTTTGTTGATGCTCTTATTTTTATTTAAAACTTTCCCTCAAGAATTTATTTTGAAAATTATAATATAATAAGAATTAAAAATATACTCCCTGTATATATATAAACATTTTTTTTCGTTTCACTTTTATGTTAATGCACATACATGTGAGGAGACTTTGGGATGTTTCCAGGTCTAAACTTTCAATACTAATGAACATGAGACAATATTAATGCCCTGAACAATTTTAACAAAACAATTTTTAAAAAACTAATTATAATAATTGCTTTAAATTCAGTTCTCTCCAGCTGAAGCACAGGAATAATTTAATTAAATATTTCCATTTTATTTACCTTAGGTATGCATACATATATAAAGAGAAATAAGCTTACCTTTATAACTTCTTCCATAAAAAGCTATAAATTTAAAATTTATAAATTCAAAATAATATTTTATGGATTATGCATAAAATATAACTGCGCATAGTGCATTTTGAAAGAAACGAGATTTCTAATAAATTATCCAGCTATGACACAGAAGAAACTGACGCTAAAATTGTATATAATATCTGTTTTCTCCCCAAATTTGCGAATATTTTAAAAATATACAATCTCACATAGCAGTCAGCGGTATACAAGCATAGCAAATTTTGTGTAAATATTGTGAACCTTTCTTTACAGTTGCTCTGCATTTTTAAGGTACCAGCTATTTTTAAATGTGTTTAACATTTTTATTTGTTTTGCAGTAACAGTACATTTTAGTTTTAATAATATATTATTTCGTTAACGTTTAAGTCTTCTAGAAACGGAAAGAAATTTTTAAAAATTACTCCTTCTATGCAGTTAGAGATGTTCATAATATGCATTATAACCTTACGTGTCTAAAAATTGCTAACTTGCTTTACTTTTCACAGTTCATAAGCAGAACTAAAAATTTCCAATAACATCGTCCGAATCCCGTAAATTAAATCAGAGACCTCTGGTGGCAATGAATGCAACTGACCACCGAACTTCCGTAAGCGTAAATCCAATGCAATAGTGTAAACGGTTGTCCATCTGCGTAATGCGTTTCTCCCAATATGCACCACAACGCATACGCAGTAATGGAAACGAGCCTTTACCTCCAACTTCCTAAGAGGAGATCTCAAGGGAGAAGAGGCAGAACACAAAAGAAAAGGGGAATGTTGCAACTTTTCATGGTAAGAGGGTGCTGTTGCAGCGGTAGAAAATATTTTATGTGTTTCACATTATGTTACTGTTGGTGCATCGTTGGCATTGCTGCAGTAATTATTTGCTGCTGCCGTTGCTGCTTGTTGGTGTTTTTCATTAGACTATAAAAGAACAGTGCAGTCGCCAATTTTGTCTACCAAATGAAGGTCAAGTAACCACCGATGTCAAATTTTCGAAACTAGGGTACCTTTTATATTCGGATCTTCAAATGTTGCATTTGCCTTTCGAAATTCGTATTAATCCTAAAGCTTTTTAAATATTCAAGAGAAAAAGAAATGTCCTCTTGACTATAAGAAAACACACCAGTCTTTCAACATGCACCGAGCTTTCATAGTTAAAATTAGCACTAAATAAAATTTGCTTATTTTTAAAGTTAAACTGTCAAAAATCTACTACATTTTGAATGGTGGGCCCTCAACAAAATTTAAAAAATAATCTGCCTAAACTATTCAACGGCCAAATATCTGTTTCTTGATTGCAAGATTATGTTAGTTTGCTTTCGAAATTTACATAATATTTTCAGTTCCAAGCTCAACTGATTAAGAAGTATAAATTACTTAAAATATTAAATAATTTACATACAGTAGATGTGTTTACTCTCATAATAGTCATGCCCCCGTTTTGATTTTGATGCAGAAAAAATCGGTAAAATATTTCCCCCATCTAAAAGTCGCAGTCGTGTATTTGACCCTCATCTAGAAAACAAAAAATTATCAGCCATACTCTTCCCAGAACTAGTACTCATAATGGATTCATCCGTTCTGTCACTCCATTGACATTCTCAATGGTCACTCAATAGACAGTGAGAAAAGGAATTGCCTGCTTTCCCTGGAAGGATGGGAGAGCTATGTGAAGCAGAATTTCTTACTTCCCCTCATTTTAAAGCTTTCAACTCATTCTTTATTAAGAAAGTATGCACATACTCTAAATTTATTGGGCTGCGCATATCTTAACTTACAGAAACAGAATCTTTGCCGAAATTTTGTTTTGCAGTGAATTTCACGGTGGTGTGTTTTGGATTCCCCCCCTTTTTCTGCTTCAATATGGGAAAATTTAGAAAGAATAATAGTTATACGGCGGGATATAAACTGAAGATTATTGAATATGCTGAAGAGAATGGAAACAGAGCTGCTGAAAGAGAATGGAATATATGTGAAAAATTAATAAGGCATTGGAGAAAATCCAAACAATCGCTACAAGAAACAAATATAAACAGGTGAGCATTCAGAGGATCAAAGCATGGAATTTTCCCAATGATAGAAAATGAACTTCTCTCTTATGTTCGTGCATTACAAAACAATGGATGTGCATTATCTCCAACTCACTTGACGGAAGAGATGACGACATTTTATGGAATGACATAGATTCTTTAGACACTGATTCACATTACAACAGTGATACTGATACCGTCAGTGAAACTGATTTATTTTGAATTATGTATTATGCTATTAGAATGTTTTGTCACAATCTTCACGAAGATTATTTGTTAATTTTATGTTTATAAAAATAAAAATGCCTCTTTTCTGTGTGCAACTGATGAAAGGACTATTTAATAAATAGCTCTTAATCTGGAAACATTTGATTAGCTACTAATTTTATTATAATGTATTTTTTATACCAGTAATGTTTTAGCAATACAGTGTACAATATTGTGTAGAAGATTTTCCTGAATAATAGTCACATCTAGACTTTCATAATGAAAAATTGGCAAAAGAAGTACGACTATTACGCAAGTAAACACAATAAATACAAGCCACAAGTTACAGGCCATGCAAAATCAGATAAAATTACCTTTAAAACATACCAAATAACTACACAAATAAATAATACATAAACACTAAAAATGTAAAAAAAAATCAATATCAAAGAAACTAAGAGTATGAAGATAAAATACAACAACAGGGCCCACAAAAGTCCTTACCTGGCTTTTATTTTCACAACAGTTGGTCGCAGACATATACTTGACAGTTATAAAAAAAATTTAAATGACACAAAGATTAGTATTTTCATAATTTTGTCCGTGTGTATAAATACAAAATCTAACTTTTCATACATTGCAAGAGTTGTCTTTTTTTACATTGCGCTTTTTAACATAAGTATAATACTTTCCTACATATGAGTTTGAGGACTTGGGCAATGTATAAAAAGTTACGATTTCATAATTTATACAAAACTGAATTTATTATTAACAAATGACAAAACATGAATAATGGCAATATTTGCATCATTTAGAACATTTTTGTAACTGCAAGTATCTGTCTATGACCAACAGCTTTAAAAATGCAGGCCAGGCAAGAACTTTTGTGCATATGATTTATTACATTTATACAATGTTCACAAAAGTATTAAATATTGAAATGTTAGTTCATCATCCTGACTCATAAGCAATTTTGACATACAGAAATTTTACCTGGTAACGACCTCCACTTAGCTCCTTCCCTTCTTTGGACCACCTTACTTCAGGCTTAGGTGCACCAAAAACTCGGCAAGTTAAAGTAACAACTGATGTAACTACAGCTTTTGTTACTGGTTCTGGTTCTTTAGTTATAGTTGGAGGCAAAGCTACACATATCAAATTCACATTTTAAAATTATTTATAATAATGTAACTAAAAGTAAAATTAACATACATACTTAAAAAGTAATCTTAAAGGAAATATACTCTTCCATACTATGTCCAAAAGGTTTTATGAAACTCAATTTCATACAGATGAATTTATTATATAGCCAACCCATATGAAAGAAAGTTGCATTATTTCGATATAATAGTTTTTGTTACAGGAATATATAAAACTATTTAAAATTTCATAACCAGTTTAACATTAAATAACAATTGTTATATTTAATTAACATTAGGTATTAAATTAATTTTAATTTCTACATAATAAATTATCACATCATTTTTATATGTATTCTTTTTAACATAATATTTATTTTTTTAATTGATTGATTCATATAATTAAATATAATAAATATATAATTTAATAATACAATTAAATTGACAAATATTAGTAAAAATATCAAACTATTAAAAAAATTGCACAAAATAAACAAACTGTGCCCTGAAAAAATATTAAGACGAATCCCAGAACAGCTCATCCATTTCTCCTCTTCAGCATGAATCACTGATCATAACTGTTAACAGTTTTTCTTGAAACAAAGGTGCCATATGTACTACATGGGCCCTATGATAAATATTTATCTTGAAAGGTACTGTACACTAAGAATTACTTCCAAAGTTCTTTGCCTTAATAATAGATACCTCTATAAATATTTTTCTGACACTGAATCCATTCAAACACTGAACAATGAATTGATGATGAATGACCAAGTTTTCAATCATTTTAAGTGAAACTCACTTTTATCATACATTATGGCATTTTTACAATGAACTTCGTATCAAAATAAATCTTAAAAACCTCACCAATTTCTAATCCCTTATTAATTTTGCATTTACTGCTCTATTTTTAGAAACTAGTGCAGCTTTCTAATTTTTCATTCAAAATAAATATAGTAAAGAGTCCTTATAACAAAACATTACACCTAAATATTTATAAAATACCCATTATGCTGCATGTTAACTAGTTATTGCATATTTATAAGATTATATAAATAACTTTTGCTGTTTTACTTAACTAGTAACAATGAAATGCAAAATCAGACCACCAATCTTTAAAAAAATATCATGTATTTATTTTAATGAAACTTTAAAGGTCTAAGATAACTAGTGAGCAGATCAAATAGAATATTTAATCTACTATATTAATATAATATAAATCTTGTAAATGAATAACACCCACTAGGGATAATTTTACTAGAAAATTCTCGAAATAGATCTTTAAGTTCATTAAAAAATAAATAAACTATATTGCAAATGTTCTACGTTATGCAAATTTCCAAACATTTCTTTTTCAGACCGATAACTTCAAATGATCTATTGTTTATGATATTCAAAGAAACATAAATTAAAATATGCATATAGTTAAAAGTCTTACAGCTACAGTAATTCAATCTCTATTAAGCAAATATTTCTTATTCAGAACCAACTAATTACACGATTTTTTTTAATTTAATGATTTAATTTCATTATTCAATAACAGTAAATAATAAACAGTTCAACTGTAATAAATATGTGCGAACATTCAAGGGTAATATACGTCTTGTAAATTATATTATGACCCATGAACACATAGACAGTCTTGACAATGAGGACAGTTTAATGTTACCTATAAGATTTTATAATGACAGATCAGTTTCTCAAAATTTCCATTTAAAGCCAAGTTTCTTAACAATTTATTTTTATGCCAAAATATGTGGCACTTTTCATAATAAACAGCTCAAATATAATCTCTCTGTGTTTATGGAAATTATTACTGATCTCGTACACCACTTGAATTATCCTAAATTATTGTTCGTTTTTGCTGTGGGATGTAATGGCACTTTTGATAACAAACAAATCACACAAAATCTCTCTCCATTTATGAAAATTATTACTGACCACTTACACCACTTGAATTATCCATAACTGTTGTTCATTTTTGCTATTGCTTGTAATGCATTGAAATAACAAACATTACTAATTTTACTACAAAAATGAAGTAATAATTCAGTATTTTTTATTCTGTTTCAAAAACTATTAAGAGGTGGCATGTAAATGATTATTGTTCCAACATATAGCCATAAAAAACAGCTAAGTAATCCTTATTAATTATTGTATAGGTGCAAATGTGAATAAAAACTATCAACTATGTGTGTCATAAAATACATCAAATAGGTATTTTTATAAATCAGAAATACTGTTAAAAACTTACATAAGATTAAGAACATATGGTTTTTAAATTGCTCATTTACAATATAGGTACTTAACATATCCCATCGACAGTGAAATTATCACCAAGCACTGCAATTGAGTACCCAGTTATGAATAAGCTTGATGCAACAACACACTCATAACACCTTTCATGTGATGAACTCTGATAAGCCAGTCTTTTGTTTTATGAACAAAGATATAAATTTATTGTTATTGTTGTATTTTTCTTGCATTTGGGAAAAATTATTAAAACATGGGACCTCCCTTCTATTGAACAGTAAGCAGTGGATTATTTTCAAAGTTGTACGATCCTAGTATAAAAAAAAAATTTGTGTATTAATGAACATAATGTAATTAGCTGAATATGGCTGACAAAACACTGGAACAAATTACCTGCAACAAATTTCAGTCACAGCATTCTAAATATAGTTTCCTCTAAAACTGGAGTGCATAACAAAGTAGTAGAAACTGACGAAAGTCTTTTTATGAAGCAGGTATGAAAAACAAATATAATTTACAAAAGTCACGCAACGTAATACTTCTCAAACAAATCATATTATCTAAGGTACTCATTTCTTATCCCAAAATATAAAAGTGTACTATTACTAAGAATATTTAATAAACAAAGCCACTTTTAAGTACATAAAACAATCTATTTTTGACAAAGAAATTCAAAAATTTGTAAATTCAAGTATTTTCACTTTCAATCAAATATCTAATACATAGTCAAGTTATTAAAAAACAGAACTTTTTTTTAAATATCACTTTCAATTGTAATGTATCATACAATGGTTCTAATGCAAAGACAAAAATATCTATACCCAAGATAACGACATTAGAGTTTAAAACTGTCATTTATTTAAAGAAAAAAGTTTACCTAATGCTTGAAAAATAATTTCATATAAACTTAAAAAATAAGAGGGAATCTGGTAAAAAAATTAATCTTTTAAAACTAAAAAGATTTTATAAATTCTAAATTTTAATTTTTATCTAAATGAAAGAATACTGAAGAAAGTAATTTCTGTTCAGAAAATTTACAGATTCACAAGAAAATACACTATCCTCCAAAATTTAAGGAACAGCATGATTTTTTGGGGGGGGTCTAATTTCAGATTGAAGCAACATACAAACAAGAACTTTACAGTTCATTAAACAGGTCTTTAATGAATGACATATAATGTTTTTAAAGTTCAACACAAACATGAATTACAACAAAAAGTTGCACTCTTGGCAGAGAAATCCAGTCTTGGAGAAACAGTATATCAGTTTTTTTAGGAAAAATAGGGTGATAAAATTACAAAAATGGGTTCTAATAAGGAATGTGTGCACCCCTAGCTGCAATACATTGGCTGCAGCAACTATGTCCAATTAAATTATTATTATGCCGTCAATTAAGTTGTCAGTCACTGAAATGGAAAGCAACAACCAGACACGAAGTAATCCTTGTTCAAGCTCATCCAATGACCTTGGAGAAGGTCTTAAAGCAGCAACCTGTCTTCTACGGTAGTCCCAAAGCTGCTCTATTGGATTCAGGTCTGGGGATTGAGCTGGTCATTTCATTCTCTCCATACTGTGACCCTCAAGATATTCTTCAGCAACCCAAGCTCGGTGCAGTCGTGCATTTTCATCCATCAGAAGAAATCCAGGACCAATAGCAGCAGCATATGGGCAGACATATGGATCAAGGATCTCATCTTGATATCTCACACTGGTCAAAGTTCCTCCAATGGAACACATGGAGGTCAGTGTGACCACCGAAAGAGATCCCGGCCCAAGCCATTATTCCACGACCTCTGTACCTGTGTCTTTCCACAATGTGGGATTGGTTGTATCTGGTGCATTGTTCCCTTCAAATCAGCTGACAACCTGAATCACTCTGCAATGTGAATCTGGACTTGTCTGTGAAGAATTGGTCCAAGAGACATCTTTTTGCCCAACATAAAGGGGCACCCCTGTGTCCTCGGGTCAAGGGAACACAAACAACTGGTCATCTTGCATACAGACCTGTATTGTGCAGGCGTTTGTGCACTGTTGTAGTTGAGAATCTTATTCCTGTTGCCACTAAATGATATGCCATGAGCTGAGACACAGTAATGTTACTCCTTCTTCGGGCCGAAAGATGTAAACAGTCTCCCGCAGCTGTTGTAACTCTAGATCTGCCTGGAACATGTCTTATAGACATAGAATCCTCAGATTCAAACTGCCTTCTCCTAGACCTGACTTCTGGACATTGATAGACTCTCCACGAAACTGTAATAACACCTGAAGATCAACACTCGTGAACACAAATTACAATTCTGGCATTTTTTCTCCAACATCTATATAAAGATTCATTTCCATAAAAGTGGTAACTACTGTTTTTGCATATACTTTCTGAAACTTCACTACTGTCATGCATATGAACTGTGAATTCAATCATTACTGGGTGAGCTTTGAAAAACATGCTGCCCTTAACTTTTGAAGGGCAGTGTATATTTTTCTACAAAAAATTACTCTATATCTTACAGGTGGGAAGCTCTTAAAATTTATAAATAAGCAAATTACAAACCACATGCAATATGCTTGAAAAAATTCCAAACTACCAAAATATTTTGGATATATGCATTACCTTCAAACAATATAAATAAAAATCGTTTTTAATTATTTAACAGTCATTACTATAAAAGGGTAATTCTGCATGAAACAAATGAAAGTATCTTTTCCACAACAAAGGGATCATTTAAAAAAATAAGTTGAGTTGCATATTGATAATGATTTAATAAGCAACAAACCTAATACATTCAGATAAAAATCTTTGAAAGCATAGCCATGAACATTGGAGGCATTGCATTGGTAAACTGCAGTATCTGCCTTTTCAAGTCTTTCAATCATCATTACACTGCCTTCAACTTTGCGTCTTGGATTTACCTGCACCTCTAATGAATTAAACAAAACAAAAAATATTCAGCCTTAAGTACATATTTATAAAATTTAGATATTTATTGTAAATTTTTTATTTTCTGCAATTCCATAGTAGAAGTATTTGTCTGTACAAAGACTTCCAGCCTTTGACACAAAATGGTTATGGAAAATTTTAAATTCCTTTCAATTCAAGAATCATAACTTGGCCATATATTACACTTGTTAGAATTTAAGTTTTAATACGAACCATTGTCAAAGAGAGAATAAAAGTAATATTTAAAATAAAACCATAACTTTTTCCTTAAATTAAGACCACATAACATTGGATTTTTGATGCTCAACTTCAAAACTAAAACACTTATAATAACTTCACTGAACTTCAGTTTTCTCTGAATGCAAAGGAATGAAACAATTCTAAATGTTAGAAATTTTTAAAATTTAATTTTTCTATACAAGTTCAGAGAATTTATTTGAAGAATAACAAAAAGAAAAACATAAATGCTTTTAAAATTAAAGACAATAAACGAAAAATTATCATACACATAAAATTGCACAAATTTCACTTTTTGCGTGTAATGTAAAAAACTTTTTAAAAAGATTCAATACTGGAACACGAAACAATCCTGAAATGGAATCATTAATAGAATTTCATTTCGTATGAAAAAAGTAATAGATGTTTGGAACTCTAGTTCAGACTAATGCATAAACATTACTTTGCCACAGATCAAGTAAAATCACACCACATTATATAACTTTTCTTTTATGTTAGACAATATTAAAAAAGTATAACATTGTCCATTATTAAATTCTTAATTTTGCAAAACAGTAATTACAAATGGTATGCATTTTCCAAACACATAAAATGCAATTTCTAAAAAAAATTTTGCATTTAAAAATATTTTCATTATTTCTTAACATGACATAAAAACAATACATAGTCCAAAATACAGACATTCAATATTTGCAACAATCTAATATCTGGACCACCAGCAAGGTTTTTCTTTCCCTTACAAAATATAGGAATGGATAATATAATGCTGAAGATAAAGCAGGTGCGCAGTAACAGGGATTTTTCCTCCAGACTAACTACGATCCCTATACATCACTTCTAAACAACTGCTGGATGAGGAATCACACCATGGCTAATGACAATACAGTGATTGACATACTGACATTAGCCATGAATACTTCTTATGTGCCCACAGGCCACAGAAGCCATACCCCGGACTAACAAAATTTAAGACATATCATGACGCACATACTGCGCATTTCACAAGTCCAAAAACTTTGTACAAAAGGGTCTTAGTAATCTGTTGTTGTGTTGCTGTGACTTATCTTGCATGACAGTAACATCAGAACAAGCCCACAAAATTCATCATGGCAAAAGCAAGATTGCACCTGTCATTTGAGACAGGGAGAGCCTTGAGCAACCACACAGATGGCGGAATGATTTTGCTCAGTTCCACTCCCAACTCTGATGGACAGCACCCTGGGGAAATAGCCCCGAAGGTCTTCCACCCCTCTTCCTGTATCACCACCCTCTCGAGAGGGCTTTTGGCTTGCCATGTATTTAGAGTGCCCCCATACCGCAAATGCACTATACATTTACAAACATCCACATCTCTCAGATTCGAACCCAGGACTTTCAGTACCAGAGTAGGCTTACTTAACCACTATACCGTCGCAGCGGCTCTTGGTGATCTTCACTGAGAAAGTGTGGCAAAGAGCAAAGATTCCCATTACTCACACCCTACAAGCAGACAGAGATGGAGAGCAACACTCATAGACTATGGTAGTAGTGGAGTAAAAAAATTTCTCCCATGCTTTCAGAAGGGAATAATCAAAAAAGGGTGAAGGGCAAGGGGGAGTTAATGTCAATGTAGTAGACCAATATTAACATACACTTTTTATGAATTTGTGTTGAAACATCATAACAGATAAGTACAAAGGATATGATATAGATCTGTAACATGCAACAATAAAACTGATATGTTACAAGAAGAAATCCGAGGGGAGGAAGAACTCAAAAACTTAAGCTTATGAATATAATCCGAAGTGTGATCTACCCAGACTTGTACACACATATTATAACATAATTTTATGTTACCAATAACATTAACCACAGAACCATGAATTAAATTTCACTCCTCTAGTATTCTGGTCTCCAGGGCATTTCCATCTTTAGAAGAAGTATATCTTCTAAAAACTGATTTTCCATGGCAGGCTGTAAGTTATGCATTGCATCAAGATAGCATATTTTGCTGGCCACGTTATTCATTCAAGGTCTTCACTTTTACGGAATTCATCAACAAGGGCTGCTCAGTGTGAATGAGCATTATCATCCATAAATAAAAAGTCAGATCCACATGCACCTCAGAAAAGTCTTACTTAATGTTCTATAACTTCACCTCAGTATCGCTGGACAGTTATAAACCCCATTCCAAACATACGTACAATTGATCATTATTTCTCCCCATATCATCACACCAGCATTACCGAAATGGTCACATTAAATTGCGTTTGGAGGCAGTTTCACATTCTTGATTCCTTACAGATGTAAACGCATTTAAAAGCAGATGTCAAAACTAAACTTAAACTCATCAGTAAAGTGAACCTGAGACCATTGATGTCCTTTGCACCAACTAAAGCAATCTGCCTTTTGTTGTGAAGACAGTGAAATTCATTTCCTTGGCTTCATGGCATAAAGGCTTTATTCATCAAAACCTTCTGTATGCAGGTTGCCGTGATACAGCAGTTCCAGTGACAGATGCAAACTCTGAACTTAACTGTCCAGCAGTAGATTTCCTGTTATGACAGGCGTTTATTGCCAGATATCAATGTTGAGAAGCACTTGCTATTTGTTTATAACCTCGCCCTGCCCTCCTTACGATAGTTCCAGAGTTCTAAAATTGCTTCCATGACATACAGACTGTCTTGAAATATCCACACAAATCCCTGCTTCTAAATAGCCAATGATTCGTCACTTCACAGATTCTTCTAAATGATACTTCGAGGCCATAACAAACCATTCTGAGTCTTAAGACACTGAAATCAAGTGCTGTATTGTAAAAATTCAATCAGATGTTCAATTCACACAAAGCACCTGATTCACTATATGATGACCTTCTGCCTTGATTTGCATATAAGAAACCAGTTATCGCTTTTGAATGGATAATACTACTTAGGATTATCATTCGTATATTCCTTGTAAAAATGTATTATATCGTTTGGGTATTTCTTGGAATATCATTATTCTGGGGTATGTAAAAAAAAAATTTGGAGCACTGCATTTAGACCAATTACAGGCCTCCTCAAACATGATAAAGAAAGCCAATGTTCTTTACACCTATTACCAGTTTTGGAAACCGTAGCTTTGTATCTCTCATACAGTTGTATAAATTTTGTAAGTTAGATGTCAACGAATGGGTTACAAACATCTGTGAAATTTCAGATAATTTCAGGTACCACTGACAAGTCCATGATCTAAAAGTTTCGAATTGGGATTGGGATCGAGGGTTCTGAGAGTGGGTTATCTTCTTTTCTAGCATTGTTGTTGGTGTCAACAGTTTCAGTCTTTCTGATATTAGTTTAAGTTTTTTTCTGGATAAGGATCAATAAGACTGTTTAGCTACACTGGCATAGTTAACATTGGGATGGGTGCAACTAAATTTTTCGGGCTTAACTATTTTGAATATTGGGTAATCATGATGACTGAAAACATGAGATCTATAAAAGTTACATCACACTGGCCTTCTAACACATTTAAATGCACATTCAGAGGTCCTTGAGTTTCTCAATTTGCACTACAAAATGTAGAAGGCAATTTCAAGAACTTTGTCCAGGCAAGAGAAGTTGGACTTCAAATATGGTTATTAAGACTTTTGTTTTAAGGTGGCAAACCTGAGTAGTTGAAAGTACATTTAAACTTTGTGCTTTATGATATGATCAATTTTACAGAGACAATTAATGGGAACACATCTAACAACTAACTTGATTGGTATTTCGAATTACTGCTTAGGAAGGAAAGCTTCAACATCATTGTGTGTTAGTCATTTAGTAAATTAAAATCTTAGACTGAATTGGGAATGATTCACAGAAATTTAGCATGATTCTTAAAGGTAGTCAGCATTAAATTCCTTTCTTAAATTTTCTACAAAGAAAGGATAATTTTGATCAGTTTGCATCATTAGGTGCAGGGAGATATTATAAGTCCTGTGTGCGGGTTGCTCAGGAGTATCAGCTTCAATATTTTCAGTAATCACAGGCCCTTCTAGGGGTGATGGCGTAAATACAGTTGCATGACCATTTATTTTAATGAATTTAGAAGTTTTCTTGCTGAAACAAATTCACTGCTAGGCTAAGGTAGTTTTTTTGCC
Source organism: Stegodyphus mimosarum (assembly GCA_000611955.2). NCBI lineage: Eukaryota > Metazoa > Arthropoda > Arachnida > Araneae > Eresidae > Stegodyphus > Stegodyphus mimosarum. The sequence continues at coordinate 45,424 of KK117769.1, read as the reverse complement.
TGACTATTGTTACGTTGATTGGGGTCAGTGTCCATTTAATCCTGAGTGTGCGTCCCATCAAAAGTAATGCAGGTGATAAGAGTTTGGGAAAATGCTTAGTGTGTTTGTGAACCAGACAATATTTAGGATGATCCATACAAGATAAAGAAGTGTTGCATCTAAATCAATGACAATGATTCTGCAAAAACAACAAAACAAGAAAATGGCTTTTGATTTGAGCATATTTGCAATGCACAAACAGAAAAAGAAGGAAATGAAGGGAACTTTCCCATCTCTATTTAGAATTTTAACTTCGCCTCACTTCTTGGGGGTTTTAAACCCATGGTAGTTGGATATACGTTGTTTAAATTGTTGTGTTTTACACTAAAAATGTAAATAATAGAATGTCAATAATGAAAAAAAAGAAAAGAAAAAGAAAATCATATTATGCCCAAAAGGGCTTTCTTTAACATTTACTCTGTTAGCTTTAATTATTAAATATCATGTTCTTCTCACTTAAACCACATTCACCAACAATATCACAAAATATTTAAAAACACTATATCTTTAAAATTCCCAATACACAGTCTCACTCGCTGGAAATAAAAAAGTTTATTCTTTACAGTGTTGCCATTGCTCACATTGAAATCGTTGAGTATGCTAATCAAAAATTCATTTAAGTTTTACAAAATTTGAAATACATAATAAAACCAATTCGAAATTCAAAATTTGGGCATCAATGTGCCCATGTTCTGTTGGAGGATTACGTTATTCAAAATTTGATAGCTCTCAGGTACTGTTTTTTCTCCCCCCATACACAATGCAAGAAACATTCATGCATTTTCTTCATTATTCAGTTTCTTTAACACATGGCGATAATATTTGGTGGCAACAGTTTGAAAAGTAAACCAATGCAGAAAGTGAAATGATGCAAAATGTCGTTTTGAGACTATAAGCCTTTTGGCTCTAATGCCCCTTTGGGTTAAAAACTATGAAAAACGAGCATTATTTCAGTTATGTATTATTAAAGATATCAGTTTCTTTTAGAAGAAGTTCAGAATGTAATCCAGTATTAAGAAACTCATCAAAAAAGTAAGCCTTAAAATTTACTGTGCCCCTATATTGATAGATTTAACACTTTTATGATGTAAAGAAACTCATCAAAAGAGTAAGCCTTAAAATTTACTGAGCCCCTATATTGATAGATTTAACACTTTTATGGTGCCTCAACAGAGACTCAATTAGATAGACTACATAAATTGAAACTGAAATTTATTTCATTTTGAACTGCTAGAGCAGAAAAACTTTCAAATTTTGATGCTTCAATGCTTAACTGAACAATATGCATACAGATATTAGAAATTATTACTGAAGAACATATAGTTACTGAGAAATTCAATGAATTTACTAATTTTGTTTTGAATTTTTTAAAGAACACTGCTGGCCACCGTAAATGCAACACCCTGAAGGAAGCATGCAAATAACATGAAATTTACAACATACATTAGTGGAGGTGAGATATGCAAATGATTTGAATTTCAGACGTGATGCCTGTGGCACCACTTCAAAGCGCTATTTAAGGCTTGGAGTTTTCGATGATTTCAAGTTTGGCAATTGTGTTTTTCTACTGGTTTTTTCAAAAAAATGATCAATTATGCCTTGTAATAAACAGAGATCATCGTTTGATCAAGTATCCGAGTTCGACAGAAGAAGGATAGTGGCCTACCGAGAGTGTGGATTATCTTTCAGGGAAATTGGTAGTAGTGTTGGACGAAACCAAACAACTGTAATGCGGATATGTGACCTTTGGATGCAGGAGGGTACAACGGACGGACGTGTTCGATCGCATTCATTTCAGTGCATCACTTCACGTGATGACAGGAACACTGTGCGCATGGCAGTGACGGATCGCTCAGTCACATCATGAACTATAGCACAGCACATCCAGTCTGTAACAGATCATCCAGTGTCTGCGCGTACTATTCGACGCCATTTACAGCAGAGTTGGTTTGTCGCAAGACGTCTATTGCTTCGTCTACCCTTGACGCAGAACCACAGACGTCTCTGCCACCAATGGTGCGATGAAAGAAGGATGTGGATGGCAAAACAGAATGAAATTGTCTTTGCTAACGAGTCACGCTTCTGTCTGCAACACCACGATGGTCGGATTCGAGTCTGGAGACACCGTGGAGAGAGGATGCTGAACAGCTGTGTTATGCACCGCCACACTGGTCCTGCACCGGGTATTATGTTATGGGGCTGTATTGGATATCACTCTCGCACTCCTCTAGTACACATTGCCAGTACTTTAAACAGCCAGCGCTACATCTCTGAAGTGTTGGAGCCAGTTGCCCTTCCTTACATTCAGGGCTTGCCCACAGCCATATTTCAACAGGATAATGCGCGACCACACGTGGCATGCATTGTCCAAGGGTTGTTCATCTATCGCCAGATTGAATTGCTTCCCTGGCTGGCTCGCTGTCCGTATCTTTCGCTGATAGAAAACATGTGGTCCATGGTTCCTGAACGATTGACCCACATTACATCCCCAGCTGCCACACCAGATCAACTTTGGCAACGTGTAGAAGCTGCTTGGTCTGCTGTACCCCAAGAACACATCCAAAGTCTCTTTGAATCAATGCCGAGGCGTGTGGCAGCGGTGATCTCCAGCAATAGCGGCTACTCTGGCTACTGATTCTGGAAGGAACCACACTTCACAGAAGTCCATAAATTTAATCATTTGATACTTGGTCAACATGTTATCTACTAAATAAATTTTGTTGTGATATCTCTTGTCTTTCTTGGTGTTGGAATTTGGGTGGCCAGCAGTGTAATAATTATACTCAAAGGCAAATATTGAGAATATTTATTTGCAATATTATTTGATAAAATGTTTGACTTGAATGGCTTCAATTTTGAATCATTGTAGTGTAGCAAAATTTCCTATTCATAAATAAACAGCGAGAGTAATTCTTTACTGATGAAAATGGAAACAACTATTAAATTAATGTGAGCCTACAGAGGCTCATTTATGAAATCAGCTGTAAAGACGTGATTTGTCAGAATCAAAGATTGAGGACTCAAGATTCTTTTACTGGTCTTTTAGCTCAGTTAATGGAGAAATAAACTTCCATTAGATAGGGAAACACTTTCTGAGCTTGGAAAGGATACTCAAGAAAATCTAAATGATAAATAGTCGGGAACACTATAATGACATATTTTCTGATTTAAGGGCACAATTAGAATGTGATGGATTAAAAATGAAAAATGACACAAGTAGTAAAAATGAAAATAAAACACCAAGTAAAATTTTCATGTCGCCTAAAATCAATCTGCTACTATTTTATGAAGCACTCGCTTTTATTTTGGGGAATGTTTGAAAAAAAACACATGAGGACACAGATCTTTCGAGAGAAGACAAATTTCAGTCTCTCTTACAACCAATACATGAAGATTCACCAGTGAGAGAAGCAGTCGAGTCTCTTCCCCTAATAGATGAAGTTTCTGAAAAAAATTATCGAATGTTTACATTCACAATTCAGTCAAAAGGATATTATGGTAAAGGTATACGACAGGACTACTGAATCTGGTTTTTACAACAGGGCTGAAAGCTTCCATTTGTGAAAATTATGATCATGCAATAATGCAACTTAGATCTTTGCAAACGTTAGGAGTACCATGCGATAAGTATACTTTTATGCTATACCCCTCATTGAATTAAGTTTGCCTATCACTCTGTTATGTTAAGGGAAAGGCATTTAAATTCTATAACTCTCACATCTGGGAATAAGATACTTGATAAATCAGAAGCAGTGATGAAATTCTTACATAAAAAAACTGAAGGGGAAGAAAAACCAATTTGACTAGAAATAAATTTGGTTTTGAAACAAAGAATAAAAACGAGAAAATTCCCCTAGCATAAGCCAAAATATACTCCCACAGGTATGGAATAATTTAGTTCCATTAAAAAAAATCAAACTGCAATTATTACCAATCTTTTTTTTTTTTTTTAGATAAACCACATGATTTTAGTGCTGAGGGTAAACATGCGATGTACTTATCTTACAATGAAAGAAAACAATTTTAATGAAAAAGGAGTGTTTCCATTGTCTAAACTCAAACTATAATTTTAGCATATGTAGAATTAAAAGCAACAGTTTCATTTGTGGTAAATCATATGATGTAATGTAGGGTTTCTGAAAAGCAATCTCTAGATCCGTCCAAGATACAATCTAATGAAGATACTTCTTCACAACACAGTGAAACTTTAGCAAACATGTAATTGTCACCTAAAGTCTGATCGCAAATTTTTGTTATGTTTTTTTAGAGGAATGGGAAGAAGCTGAACCTACGCACAATAATATATTCTGCTTCTCAAAGATCCTCCATCTCAACAGATAAAGTCAAGAAAATAAGTTATAAATCAATTAGAACAGAATTTCTGAAACATTATTTATTCAATGGAACATACACAGACCTTTATAAAGCTTATAAATAATGAGAATAATTTCAATTTCCATGCCCTTAGTTAATTCAATCCATTATTTTGTACGAGTTACTCATGAAATGTGTTTACAGGAACTTAAAAGGTATATATCTAACCGATTACCAAGGAGTAGATAGCAACCATTCACATCAATCATGTGCCTGGTTGTTAAATCTTTCTCCTTTCGACTACTTTTCACGCATCGCAGTTGGAGGGTAATCGCCCTTCACATTGTGGCTAACCACAAGTAGTTGTCACCTTTATCCATCAACGGGACCTCTTATCTATTTCTAAACTTTAGCTCATTACCTTTTCTTTCTTTTTTTTAGTGCCTGCTCACTCTTATTCAAGTCATTTTCTATTAACAATGATATGGAGGTAATTGAATTTATTTGCAAAGGTACGCTGTACAAAACACCTTGGTCCAAGGAATAGCTACTGATCTTTTAATTGCACTTGCTGTGGCAAGAACATTAATGACTGGTGGATTTAAAACACTACCTTCAGGATTAGTAGCAACTGAATCCAAACAAGACTGAGTTGTCATGGGTTGAACAGAAGAGTAAATAGAACATATTTCTGATTTACTTATAACCTCCATGCTGATGAAATTCATATGTCTAACCTAAGAGAAATGGACACTTTATAAATTACTCAGCCCACCAAGAAACTAAAAAAATTACAACTAGAAGAAACACTGAGAGAAAGAAAGATTAAAATTGAAAAGCTGAAAATAATACTCGAGAATATCATAAGTAAAAGCAAAAACACACAAAAGCATTTAAGTGATTAATGTCAAACACCCAGTTATAAACAACAATTATATAAATTAAAAGATCATGAGCAGTAAATGGAAATGCATATTCAGAAATTGCTACAAAGAGAATGGAGCCATCTCAAACAAGAAATGTGAGCAATGAAAATAGAAACCAGTTCTTTGCAAAAAAGGGGGGAAACAGGAAAGGCAGCTGCTGCTGAACAAACTGAGAAAAATAAAAAAATTCAAATTAGCTATACAGACAAATGAAGAGGCTTTGTTGCATTTCCTTGAAAATTCTGCTCAAATGGAAAAAGATAACATGGTACTTTTAAAATATAGTAATGAATATTGCAGTACAATAAGTGAACTTGGTTTACTGATTGAAAGATTGATTATAACTCAAGAAATGAAAACTTTTCTTCATGTAGAAAAAACAGATGTGTTCATTGTTCAACATGAACTTGATAACATGCAATAGTTTTGAAATTCTAATAATAAGAGAAACCGCTTGATTAACAACTGGGAAAAAGAAATCAAATTCATCACTGGAATGAAGACATTCAAAAGTTATCCAAATGCATCATTAAAATCAGAAATCAGCAAATTCAGCTTATACAAACTCTTAAAAGAGTTGACACCATTAGCTTCAGAGGAAGAAGATTCAGCGAAATATGAAGAAAAAAAATGTTTAGGTCACTAAATTATGTAATGAAAATAGAGAAATGTTGGCTAATGAAGAAGATTTAAAAGCTGACTTAGCAACTATCAGCAATACTTCAAGTTATTTGCTTTGTCAGAAGTAAATCAAATAAAATAATTTGAAACAACTTAAGAAATAACTTGATAAAAAATGTGCGAGACTGGAAGAAATAAAGCAGTGTAATCAGAAACTTAAAGACGACAACCCAAATTCGTCTAAACAAACATTTGTTGCTGATCACTATGTTAAGGAACTGGATATCTTGCCGCACAGAGAAAATCCAAAAGGATATCTCAAATACGTTTAAACATTAAATACTCCTTAATGTTCAAGAACTAAAAGATGTGAAAACAAAAGAAACGGCCACAGAATTCGATATGATGAATCTGCAGGATGAAGTACGAAATTTAAAATCCAAAATAATGCTTCAAACATAATGAGAACTAAACAAGTGATAGGTATGAAATATAATCATGTACGGTTTACCTTATGTTAATTAACAGTTATTTTAAGTTTTGTATCTTTCCAATCTTATTCTAATTTCAGCTTACAATTTCCTGCCAGAATGTGAATTCAGAAACGCAGATAATGCAAATGAGAATGAGTACTATTTAAGTCGTGACTTAACCGACTTCAGCAGAGAGAGTCTGATTTCCTGACTAGCGTGCGTTTGCCTTCTAGCTACATCTCTCTTAGCTATTACTACGCTCAGCCATATCTTAGGCCCTTGCTAGGCTTGTCGATTTAATTAATACTTAGGGGCCAACTAGTTATATTCTGATAGCTTCGGATATATTTCTTAAGAGCTTTAGTTACGTTAATTTTAGTTCAAATTATTAATATTTTAGTTCAAGCCCGAGTGGCGGCTTTATTGTAAAGTTCCAAGCCGGAACTAATTGTAAATATACTGAATAATAAAGTGTTTTAAACCCTTCTCAAGTCTCACGTGTTCTGTTCACACTTAAGCGATTATTCGCTTGTTAAGTGTTTGTGGGGTTCAGAGTTAGAACTTTAGATTTAAATAGTTGAACCTCATAATCAAATTTTGAAAAACTGAAATAAAGAGCAGAAAAAATGGCTGGATGAACAACAAGGGAAGATGACAAATGCCAGAGTGAAACAGATTAGTCTCAGCTTTTATTTTAAATAAAAAGAAAAAAATATATAGTTAACCAAAAACACATCAATGCAACAGTAACAGCAACTCCAATGCAAGAAAATAAAACTGCAGTGTATTTTAATAAATGCAATCATCTTGAAAATTTATCAATTCCAATTATTTCTTTAAAACAGTTTTTAACTCTTTACATGAATGACATTTCTAATAAAAACACATACTCTCCAAAGGTTCCCCATTCACAAGCCACTGAAGTTTAGGTTCTGGGTAAGCATGAGCCTCACATACAAATCGAACAGATTCCCCTTCCGCAGCATTTGTATTATTAGGAGATGTAATCCAATAAGGTATGGCTATAAGAGGGGGGGAGAAAAGTCAATGACATGTATTATGAAATTAAAATGATAAAAAATAGTAATAAATTATTAAAATATACTCCATACCATGAACTGTCACAGTCATAGCATGTGTGATTGGGGTACCAACACCGTTACTTGCTGTACATTCATAAGTCCCAGAATCATCAAACTCAACACTTCTTATCCGCAAAGTTTTCCCGTAGTTGGTGTATGTGTATCTACTTGAATACATTTCACTTCCTCTTTTGCTCCATTTGATTTCTGGCAAAGGCCTGCAATTCAAATTTAACAATTTTTCAAATATTAAAAATTAAAAAAAAAGCTTCTCATATGCACATTAAATCCACAAAAATCCAGGCTTTTAGTTTTGAAGAAGTTGGTCACAAACAAACTTCCAATGATAAAAATGTTTAAATGATTCAAATATTAATATTTGGTCATTTCAAAATTAAAATTATGAATTTTATAAAAATTACAAAATCTAGCTTTTTACATGGTCCCTATACTTATTTTTAGGGAAATGTTTTACTCATTACAAAAAATACAAATAAAAAAAGTTTGAGTCCTATACGACAAAAATTAACCCAGATATTTAATTTCAAAATTTAGGGCATCTGACACCACTTTTAACTTGCCTAGAGCATTGATTAATAAATAAATTAAATAATTGGAAATTGATTTTCCCCCTTAAATGACATTCAATAACATTCTTCTGTCATTAATATTCTTTAATTTATAATTTTGTTATAACTGATACGCCGAAAAAAACTTTCATGCTAGTTATTCGCAAGTTACTAAATGCTAAAAATAGATAATTAATATTCTTGTGAAGTTTCATTCCTTTAGAATCATACAAAAAATTTATTTAAGTAGTCATATTTTTTTAATTTTTAATCTATGAAAATAATGCTATGAATTGACTATGTACGAATCCCGAGGCCTGCTAGTGCTTCTAGAACAAGAATTCTCTGATTCTGCAGCACGATCTCCTTTCCTAAAAAAGTACAGTAATCAATACTTTTATTATGGTCTGTTTCATCGCATTCACTGAGTTTTTCATTGCAACAACAATGCCCCAAACGTCAATCAACTAATGGCTGGCAAAATCTGTAGTATGGTTCTAAATTCAGAAAATATTGCTATCAATAGTGAAAGAGATGTTGTTCAGAACGAAAAAACTTTGATGGACAATTCTATGGGAATTCTCGATGCAGCAATTACAGGACTTGGGCAATGGAACTTTGAACAAGAAATTATGTGTATCTATAGAATTAAAGACAAGGTATCCACACAAAGTGATGCAAATTAAAAAATTCACATTGAAAGAAATGTTTAAATATAGAAAGCAAATAAATATCGAGCTTGAGCTTCTTTTTTTTTTTTTTTTTTTTGTAAATTTTGATTCCCTTGAGGTCATAAATGCTTCATTATTTCATAAACTACTAATTCATATTTCTAATTTTACAATTTCTACATGCTGTCAGACTAGATATAACTGATGATTTAATATCTGGAATCACCTAAGTCCTGATGAGTCTGGAACACAGATTTTGTATTGTGTATATATACATACATATGAATAACAGTTGTGAAATTAAAGGACAGGTAAGAACATTTGTGTGCACAGTGCATATGAAAGTAATTATTTCTCCTTTAATAACTGATTTGACACTTACGTTCCACCAAATATACAACTCAATTCTAGCTGTTTTCCTCTTAAAGCAACAATATTTGGAGGTGATGTATACTGCTTCACAGGACGATGACTTGCTTGACCAGATCCTAATTTTAAAAATTGCAGGTTATTGAAAAAACTATAAAAAGCAATATTGAAACAATAAAATAACATTTTACAATTACCTCCAGAAGGATCTACTTTTAATATAATTTTGCTGCCAAACTTATATTCATTTCTAGATTTTGAAGTTGCACTGCATGCATATAGAGCTTCATCAAGGTCATCTTCAACTGTAACATTAGAGAAATGAAGATCGCCTTCAGGGTCAACAGTTATACGTGAGCTAAAAATAATCCACATTACGCTTACATAAATAAATAACAGAAAAAGAATTTAAAATTAGAAACACAATGCATGCACAGAAAATACATTAATTGATAGATCGAGTAATAAGTCATGATATTAAAACAGCTTGTGTTACTACACACAGCCAAAAAGCTCAGAAGATTTCCAATGTTCATGAAATACGGACTCATATTTTTCTTACAAAATGGAAGGCTCAGCAGAATTAGAAGTGCAATTCTTTAAAAAAAAATTAATACAAAATTACCCAATGAATTATGAATATTGCAAATACAGTAAAAACATTTTATTTTTATTTCCTCAACAAATAAACCTCTACTTTTCCTAAAACAAAAAGCACTGAAAAAACTCTTTAATCATATCAATGAATCCTTCTCAGTACTGCTCATTCCACTTTAGATTTCCAAAGTGCTTGCCTGTTTATGAAGGGAATTCGGATAAACAGCCAAAAAAAAAAAATCTTTGACATTGAAAATATATCTCAATACTTTCCACACCTTCTGCAAAACAACACAGATGGCCATATGATATTCAAATAATTGAACCTACCTTAAATATTTAGATATACATAACTATTTCATAAAAATTCACACAACGAAATCTACATGTACATGGTTATGAATGGCCCACCAGGGGCCAAGCGGTAAAAGTTGATAAACACTGGTAGTTCAGCCCAGGCTTTGAATTTTGGCAAATGGATCAGCAGGATGGGCACTTTCATGGTTTACCTCCTGCGTAAAGTGGATACAAGACTGTTCCCCTTAGAAAGTCCACCACAAAGGTATCCCAACCCTTAGACATATAACCCTTGAGTCCTTTTCCATAATTAAATGAGCTAAACCAGGATTATGAACTAAGCAGAAAGAGGAAGAATGGTTAAATTCCAAGTGCTATTTTTATTTTGAAAATTTTATTTTCATTAAAAAATAAATAAGTGGGCACATGCTTTACATATTCTTATGACTTAAAAACACTTCAGATAATGCAATTTACCTATCTTCATCGTGTAAACTTAATGTTACTTCACAGTATCTTTACTTCTTGGAATATTTCACATTTATATACCATGTACCTGCCTTAAATAATCAATGATCTTCTTTTGCCTTTGATATAATCTCTGATAAATCTGTTTGGTTCAGAAACACAGACGTTTAACCCTTGACGTCCAGCAATGCACTTTAAAGATGGTATTTATCCCATTTTTGCTTATTTTCAAATACTAGTATGACAGAAAATAAATTGGTCTTTATTTACAGTCGAATTTTTGAACGATGTGTGAATGTTATTGCAATGCTATAACTATGTGACACACCAAATTACCTATACTGTGTTAAATACCTCTTAAGTGAACAATCAACTACACATGAAGAAACAACTTCTTCAAATTCTCACGGATTAATGGGAGGAATAGCAACACTACATGTAACATATCTTAAATGAAGAATTAATTTTAATAGAATTAATGCTCTGCTCAAGATTATTTAATAGATTCAACAAAGCTTTAATTTAGACACAAAATAGGGAAATGGACAGCTTAACTCAGATGACAATTCCTCATGCCATGTTTGAATGGGGCAGCACAATATCATGCTAAAATATGTTTTCTCTTTCGCAATGCATGAATAGTATGAAAGATCACAGAATGAAAGTATACATTACATTAGCAAGCTCACTGAACGACCTTTCCATACATACTAAGAGGCCTATATTTCATAAGATTCCTACAACATTAAGTAACTACAGCCTTTAACAAAAGCAATTTGACAACGCTGATACAATATCCATTCTCATATATATATCAGTTCCATGCCACCGTAAATTACATTTATCTGGCAACGTAACACACTGTCATTCTACAAATGAACAGTTTTCAAATTCCTAGCAACAAACAGACCACTAATTTTAATAAACTGCAGTCAGAATAATGAAAATTTTAAGTCCAGTTTCAATACAAGTCAGAGATGACGTGTAGAATTCTATAACTTCTACATGTCATCTTATTAAACTAATGATCTAAAATTTGGAAAATTCCAAAACTTCATAAGTCCTGATGACTCCGGATTCTGATTCATTTCCTTGATTTTAATTCCACTGAATAATTTTAGGATGCCCTCAGCTGCGCTAACCTTTGCATGTTTATGTTTTTCAGCCTGTCTCATACAGTTGGAAATAGCCGTAATGGAGGAATGGATTCCTCCATTATTATCTTTAAGGTTGTCCACCGCACTGAAAGTATGGACACTTGTAAAGTTTGTGCGAAGGTCCAGGGTGGTCACATACCTTATTAATGTAAGTTTTTAGTTGTTTCCACCTTTAAACATAAAATTTTTAATGATTCAAATGTTACATCATCATACAGTTTACAAAATTATATATTGTTTTCTTCTTTGTATATAATGCTTGTTTTCTTTCATGTATAAACACATTTCCTATTTTCATGTACAACTTGGTTTTAATTAAAGCTTTACTTTTTCAATTTTTGTTGATTTTAACGTCATGTGCTCAACTTTCAAAAGACAGTATATAAATAATTATATGATTATGAGTATTTAGGAGAACAACATTTCTCATAATATAAAAATCTTCCTAAGAAATTGGACATAATTGATTAACCAAAGCAAGAGAACCTAGAAAATACCTTTACCTGTTAATGGTCCTCAGAGATCCCGTGTAAGATTGAATCATCCAAAAAATTGTTGGCCTTGGATAACCAGTAGGAGGATTACAGTTTAGAGATAATGGATCACCTTCACTAACCACCTTTTCTTTTGCATCAACATCCAAAAATGAGCTTAATTCTACATTTCAAAAAGGTAAATATATATATATAT
>KK117769.1:12720-33135 GCA_000611955.2 Stegodyphus mimosarum | reverse complement strand
ATTACTTCAGAAAGTACAGACAGGTTTAACATCTGTTGCTTTCTCATTTTCAATAAAATTAAAAATGCAGCATATTCTATATTTCATGAGGATAAAAAACAAATTAACTATGCTGCGACTGTTAATGGATAGACAAATCAATTCTTTTTAAGGAAAATTTTCAGTTTGTCACAAATAGCGAGGAAGGGGGATTCAAGAACACACTCAAAGAGCACACACAAGTTCATATTAAAGCATACATGTGCATTAAGACAGAAAGTAAATCATTTTAAACACACCCACCTGACTTTCGTAAGAAAACTGCATTTGAGACTGATGTCCCATATCTATTAGTGGCAAAACACTGATATAGTCCTTCATCTATATCTTCTGGCTTTGTAAAAACTAAAGTTCCTCTCCTTGGCTGTTGGCTTATTCTTTTATCATATGCAACATATTCAAAATCCAAACCATTTTTCTTCCATCTGTACCTAAAACAGGGAAAAGATTACTATAATCTGATGATCATTAAAAGGTCAAAATTCATAGTATTAAAAACTTCAGCAGTTAGTATAAAGAAACATTACATAATTATGGAAAAGAGAAGTTGGTTGGTTAGTTCATTAATTTTAGTTTAATGGAACAAGATTTTATTTAGGATATGGTGCACCAAACACAAGGTGATAACATTACAGACACCTGCATTATACACACACTCACAAAGCTATGCATACTCTTTAACAAACATACAAAGAGAATATAAAATGAGGATAGTTTGATTTTTTTATACAACAAATGAAAATAAATCTTACACTAAGTTCACAGAGCCTATAGTTAAAAACATTAAAGCATCTGACCCATAAGAAATCTACAAAGGATGATCAGAGAAGTAAATGGAAGCATGCAAATTTTGAAAAATGAAAATAAAGTTGAGTGAGGATTCTCTCCCAGCAAGTCAGAGATATGGAACTAATACATTAAAAAATTTAATATATAAATCCTTAAAATCACTACAGTCAGAAAGTATGTCTTTAACTATCAGCCAAATACTACATTTTACTCCCAGTAAAGCATTCTCGCAGAAAAGTAGATAGCAAGGTGTGAATGCCCATTATGAAACTACCATAATAGGACAACAGCCAGTCGGAAGAAGGGTTTCCAAAATTGTAGTGATGAGAGGTTTCATACAATAAAATATAATCTAGATCTGCAGATTCCAGTAATGGTCCATGATAAATAAGATCAGGTAAGAAAGGTCAAAACAGTTTTTGCTGCAACATCAACAGCTCATTTCTTGCTGTATTAGCAGCACTAAGGATTCAACAAAAAACTACTGTGATACTACAACTGGACAATGAATGATACAGATCTTGAATAAAGGAAGCTACAGGATGACCAATCTTAGATCTCCCAAGCACTTACAGAATTCAAATACACAATGAAATGCATTGACTGCTGGTGAGAAATGTACACAAATGATTCACTAAGAGTGAAAAGTTATGCAGTAAATATAAAGCACAAAGCAATAAATGTACGTGATTGGCAGTGTAAATGTAAGTACTGCGAATAAGATAAAAAAAAATACAGAAATAACCATATAAGAAAAGAATTAAATTACTGCATTTATTAGAAAATAAGATGCTTTTTATTTGCTACATTTTTGTTTAAGTACTTGATATAGTTTTATGAATAGTTATTTTAATAAATAATATTTCAGAATGAGAGGAAAGAGTAATTATCATACTGTACAAAATAATTACACAGTTTAAATTTTAAGTAAACCACATAGATGTAATTCCTACATATATGAGTTGCATAACTACCACAAATATAATAGCTATGTTTAACTGAATGATTTCAATTTAAGCTTGGATTTAATACACTGGTCACTAATAATTCTGGAAAAAAAATAGCAACTACTTATCACTACTAAAGGCCTTGACCCATAACTAACTGCACTCTGTTTCAAGGAAACTTTGAAAGAAAGGAAAAAGATTTAGATTTTTACAACTACTGCCCGACAAAATTAATACTCGCATATATTCTTATTTCTAAGAATTTAGGAATGGTCTTATATTCAAGGGGTTTTACCTTCGAGTAGTACAATATATTTCTCCATATGTTTGCAACTAACAGAGATCTTACCTTTAATTTCAATAGATACATTGTGAGACTTACTTTTTAACTGACACGCTTATTAACACTTAGAAGTATTATTGTTGGTTAGATATAAAATCTTGTCCTTAACAAGCAAAGGGCAAGCGCACAAGAATGTATTCCCAATCAACAAGGCATTAAGATTTCACTTTTCTCATATATTATAAAAGTACACTGCACATCTGTATAAGAAAGAGGATAATTTAATAGGACACTTTATCTGCAGTTGTTAGCGAGATTCTCAACAACTGTAATTTTATGCCATGTTTGTCAAAAATACTGGGCAATTATTTCTAATACTAATAAATAATAATAATAAGCATAAATAAATAAATGCCCATATACATAGGTATGCATGTGCATATATAGTCTAGCAAAGGAGTCCCTGATTTCAAAATTAAAAATCTCAAAAACAAAAATCAATAGAAGAATACAAGCGATTTATTTATTGCGAAAACTGCAAGATAGCTACATAGAAGTTTCGAAATAATAGTTACAAAAGCTGCCAATACAAGGCACTGTATGCTGTATAGCTTGTATCAACATGCATAAATTTTACAGCTGTCCCAATAAACATACCTTTTGTTTCATTCTTCTATCGATCTTTGAGTTATTTAATTTTAAAAATGGGGATCCTTTGTGGGACACCCTGTGTGGACACCCTTTGTGGGACACCTTTGTGGGACACACACAACTATATTTAATAGGCATGGATGCTTCAGTTAATGTTCAAGTTTCAGTGTTAGTTTAAGTTTCAGGATAACGTACAAAGAGCCAACCAAGTTATTAATGTAATATTTACTGACAGTGGCTCTCTCTTTGCTTTCAAAGTTTATTTGTGATAGCTTCAAAAATACCCAAGCTATTCAGAGCTTTTGATGCAGTGGTTGGTACCCACGTTCAAAGACATGACTAAAATGTTAGTTGAATAAAACCAAGTTTTTGTTGTTCATTTTACTGTCATGTACACAAATCAAAAATGCAACAATACAAAGCTTCCTGATTTGCATTAATTCAACATATTGCTTGATGTGGTTATTTTGTGATTACCAATTTATCTGAAACATCAAATATTATCTTTAAAGGATGTACAGTTTGGATAAAGTTTAACAAAAACACAATTTCAATTATAGAAATGAATAAAACACCTTTTGTCACAGACAATTCAAATAAGATACAAACTAATTCTCTAATTCCTCCTCCTCAAATTCCATGCAAAAAAGTTTTACTAAAGTTCATGCACATCAAAATTACATATGCTTCAAAGCCCTCCCTACACACAAAAACCGTTTTATGTTCAATTGTCCTAGCTCAATGCATCTTTATGCAATAACAAATTATAAGGTAATTTCTTTCCATACAGAAAAAACTTACTCTGGCTCAGGATTTCCTTGGGCTTCACATTCTAACATAAATGGATTGTCTTTCTCATCCTGCGTTTGAGCAACTTGATATACTTGTTCAGGGGGTGGTTCTTTTACCATTGTTGGTGGAAAAGGAACTGTGGGAACTTCAGCATTATGTATTAAATTAACTTGCATGTAAAGAACAAAGATGAAAATGGAACTAAATGTAGTTTGCAACACCATTTCAAAGTATCTGAAAATAAAATATAATTATTATGAACATATTAATGCCAAGTTAAAAAATTTACAAACAAAACAGTTAACTAACACGTAATGATTATATGGAATTAGTTATGAAATCTATTAGGAAACTTAGAGCATTCTATTATATTTCTTTTGATAATAAATTTCATTAACCTTTTATCGAGCATTAACAAATACTTGAAAACAATTTATTTGGATAAATGCACACAACAGCTTTTCAAATGCACTGGTTTTAAATGCTTTCATTCCCCATGCCTCACACAGGGATATGCAAATCCCAGATTTAGTTGAAATATTACAATGGGCTTAACTAGTTATATACACTTTCAAAAATTTCACTTTGCAAAAATTTAAATACGCCATATAAAATATGCTTTCTATATTTAATTTCAGAAGAATTCTACAGCTCTCAGACTCTGAATGCAAATTTTATGACTGCATGATCTTAGCCATTGTTTTTGAACTTTTTTGGATTACATTCCCTGGGGGAAAAAAGAACACTTTCGGATTATTTGCACCTCCAAGCATACACACTGGCAGTTTAGTGAAAAACTTTTGTTTGGTGATTTTTATGGCTCATAGGTGATGTTTTGTTCATAAATGATAATAAAAAGAGGCATTTTACAAAAGTAAGAAATTTTATGAGCAAAAATAAAAATTTAAGGTTTATACAGTTATACTAATAACCATACTGGCTACTTGGAAAAAATGTAAAATCCTTATTATTTTATACGAAATTTTTGCTTTTCCCATTGAGTTTTCTCTTGGTGTAGCTGGTAGCACATCTGGCTAAAAGTCAGAAGATCCGTGGTTCGATTCCTAGAAATGGTTCGAATCGTAGTTGATTTTTCATGTTTCTAGCTCCAATAAATCACACAGCTCTACAGTGGTGCTTGATTGAAATGCAGAAGAGAATACTTCATCACCACCTTACATTTGGCCAATTAGGTTTCACTCCTCCTTTTCTTAGACACCCACTGAGTAAAAGAAAATATGAGGAATTTTTGCCTTCACTACTGTGCACTCTGTGAAGTAACTGATAACACATCCAGCTAGCAACTGGAACATGTGTGGTTGAAGTCCTGGCGAGGGTGTGGGTGTCACTGAGGGGTTTCCAAAAATAATAACTACCTACTTTTCTTACTTAAAGAAATGCTTAAAAAAATTTCAACAATACATTTCATTTTAAGTTTTTGGTGGTTCTTCCCCCTATTCTGAACTACTTAAAAAAATTATAACAACCTTGACACTAGTTGATATTACAAAAAATATTTAAAAATACACATGCGTATATATAACTTTTCGATTTAAAACCACTACACTTACTCCCCTACCAGTAATGAATGTTAAGTTTCCCAAGGCAAGAAATAATGAAGAGTACAGCAATTTTTTTAATAAGTTCTATCAATCTCTGAACCATACAGGAAGTTTAGTAGTTCTACCAGATCAAGACTGTCCAACAGATGGCATAGTTATGGTGGACCGAGTTGTTCTTGGCAGTGCTACATCAAAAGTGTTTGCCTGCAGTTACTTGCTCATTTGCAGCATTATTTCTTGACTAATTTTGCACGAATCTGAAGTAGGCTTTAAATTATCTATGCATATACTGATCTCTTCATATCTAATTTTAATTCTAAAATATTTTTTGTTTGATGAATGACCTGATAAGGACCTTCATAAAATGATTCTGCAAAGAAAAACATGAGAACTTGACTGTAAAATCCTTATATACAATTTTTTTTTCTGTGTGTGTCTTAAAGATTCTATTTGCTTTTGCAGCCTATTTATGAAAGTGCTATGTGCTGTAAGGATATTTTCATCAAAAAACTCACATGGAAGCTAAACACTTTCATTATACACCATTTCTTTAATTCTGTATTTAGCATCTTCTTGTGTTGCCACACAAAGACCAAGAAGCACTTCCGTTAAAGTTTCGCTCCGAGCAAATTAGTATGAACTTTTAGAATTGTTTTAATTTATTTGTGAAGTATTTTCACTTTGCCATTGCACTCCAGATGAGAAGGCTGTAGAAACTTTATGCCACAAGTTATAGAAAGGGCTTGATATGTGTCAGAAAGAAACTAAGCTCCATAATCAGTTAATTATTCAAAAAAGTGATCCGAATTTTATTGAAAAAAGCGGTACTGTTCTGTTATCAAAACTAGGTCCAGAAATGTATGTATGTACGCATGTCTATATGTAAGTACAAATGTATGTATGTATACATACACACGTTCATACAATTCTGAATCCGGTACTGATAACAGAACAATAATAAAAAAGCCTTAGCTACAGTGTCTGCTAAGATGCTGTTCAGTGGTACAACTTCCAACTTGTGTAACTACTGATACGAGACAAACAATAGATATGGCAGTTTGATGGAGGTAATGGGCCAGGATCAATTTCAATCTTCTAAAAAGCTGTGGAAATTCTCCAAATGTTGATTTTGTATGACATTTTGGATTTTTGGCACAATATGCAAGACTTTGTCCACTGATTGACATTTTCATATTTCATCAAATACATTTCGAAACAATCAATTTGTTTGTTAATCTAACGCTTGGATATGATAATCCATGAAACTGATGGAATACTTTCATTGGTAAATTAGGAGGATCAGAAATATCACACCATAAAATTTTGCCAGAAGGAAGAGGTTTGAAATTTAAATTTGTAGATTTTTTATTGATCTTCAAATTCTCTGTCTCATGTTGTTTTTCTTCAGCAATTTGATCATAATTAATTAAAGCAATTACTTGAGCTCTTGAAAATCAGTTATAACATTATTTTCTCCTCTGATGTGATTAATATTAATACAAAATTCCAAAGTATACTGTAGTTGTTTACACTGCCTTTCAAAAGCCTTTATCATGCTTTTGTAAAAATGCATATATTAAAGGTTTGTGATTTGTATAAATAGTAAATTATCCTTCTTCTACTAAATGTCTGAAATATTTGATTGAAAGATAAATGTCTAACAATTTATAGTGATATATACTACAGTTTTGTTGAGCAGGATGCAATTTTTTGAAAAAAATGCCATTGGTTTTCAGGAATTATTTTCATACAGTAGCAAGATTGAACCTATCAACAAATCTAAAGCATTGATAAACAATCAGAGCTGAAAATCAGTGCTTGGAAATAATAATAAGGCAGTATTTCCAAGATTTTTTGTTACATTTAACAAACTGACATTTTGTCCACTGAATTTCTCTTTTGTCTTTCTTTTTAGAACTTTGAATATAAAGGGTGATTCAAAATAAATATAGCGATTACAAATCACTTTAACCATTTAATTGAAAAGAATTTATCAATAAGAGTTACACAGAATGTAAAAAGGAGTTCAAAATTTTGTTTATATACTTTATAAACATTTCGTATGACTCCCCTTAGTAACATGGACAACATCTAAGTGGTAGTCAACTTCATGCCATACATTCTGAAGCATATCTGGAGTCACCAATGAAGTGCATTAGAAATACACATTTTGAGTTCTGGTTATTTTTAAAATCTGGCCTTGCACCTAGCAATTTCTTTCTACGGGGTCATGTGAAAGACCTTGTGTATATGCTTTTTGCAGAAAACAATTCTAAAACTCAAAATGTTCATTTCTAATATGCTTGCGTTGGTGACTCCAGATGTGCTTAGGAATGTAAGCTGAATCTTCAGTTTTTCTCTGATATTGGTAAACGATATCTATGCATATCGACTCTAACACAGGCATGCTAGAAATGTTAGTACAGTTGACAGCTGTTATAATCAATGTTCCATTGCAATGGCCTGTACAAAAAGCCTCCAGCTGCATATTAAATTAATTTTTGCTATTGTAATTACCCATTACAACATTCTTTCTTAGTTGGAAATGAAGAAACATTATAATGAGCATCATCTGCATAATAAAACAATGATGGAAATACATTTTCCTCGACTTCATTATTTAACCATATTGAAGAGGATGCTGTTGTTATAAAAAATTGTGTTTGGTATAAGGCAATGAACTCAGATAATTTTCCTAAAATATATTTAAATAAGTATTGCAATTAACGTGCATCACAAAATTTCACTTATAAATTAGTTCGATAGCTGGAAGAGAAATGCACAAAACCGTGGCGACTCTAAGTGAATTTGTGTTTACTTGCCAACCACGTGTCCATATGTCTAACTGGACTGCAAGCGGATCACTTCACATTTCGTCATTTCCGCAGTTTGTTGGTTCTTTCCAAATGTTTCTCCAATGCTATTATCAATCAACATTAATTTAATGTGTAATAGTCATGTTAAAGCCTTTATTATTAAAAATTAATCTATTGTTTCACGTACCTAGTTTATCATCCAAAAATCTAGACAGGCCTCTACACATATTTATTATTGCATCCAGTACAGCAGCATACAACAAATTGTGACTTGTGCGCATGCTTAATTGAAATGAACCAAAGAATTTAACAGCATAGAGAAGAATTTCTTCTACAACAGTGTCTTGTGAGAATGTGCGAAATACATCTCAATCAATATTTTTTAAAGCTATTCTGTGTATTGCTACTTTCTTTAATTATGCATATTGCTTTTCTTTTTAATTTCTTTAATTGTGTATATTGCTTTTCTTTTTCCAGATTACTTTAGTGCACTGATTCTCAACTGGTGGTCAACAAGAGAAAAATAGATGGTACACAAAGAAATAAAGTATTTTTAACTATTAAATTCAAAAAATAAATACTCCAACATCCTACTTAAGTTCTTTTCTCCAACACTCGTAAATGCCCGTGATCTGAGTTTTGTTCAAGGTCAATAACCGCTCAGACTTTAGCAAAATAATAAATTTTTATTTTCACAAATATTCTTTGAGCCATAGACATAACAAATTTGTCATAAATGATGTTTTTAAAAGACGTAATAGAAACGGATGCTGTATTTAATAGGAAATAAAATTTAGTTCCTATAAAAAGATAGTACAGGGTTCGTACACATTTCTGCACAAGGAAATTAAGTACTTTTAAGGACTTTTAAGGACCATTAATGAAAAAAATTAAGGACCTATGAGCAAATGGAAACTGAATAAATTCAATTAAAAATATTATCTATGCCTAAACTTAATTTTTGTAGTGCGATCCTAAAAAGAAAATAGAACCGGAAGTATGATGAGTTATTATTAAACATGAATTAATTAACAAAACTATTAATAAGTTTGAGAATAAAATCAACTTTATAAAACATATCAAGTAGCATTAAATATTTTACATTTATAATAGTCGGACATATTTGAAAGAAGATAAGTGACATTCCATTTATGTTTTGCTAACAGTAAACTTTATGTTGATTTTTTTTGTCACATATTTGCTCAGGCTAGAAGTTTCATAAATAGCAAGTAGATTTTATGTCAAATGTCAAGTGGCATAGATTAAAATAGAAGTAAGATCATAATCAGCATGATTCATAGCAAAAGATCGCCCTGTCACCGCTGCTGCTTGCCTAAAGAGAGCCCAGCTGATTAGAACAAACCTAAAAGGCCTGATGTAGGCACGGTTGGCAAGATTTGAAAGTTAGTTGGGCTCTGTCTGTCGCAGTTTGTGTCGTAGCTTCGTGTAGGTCTAATAAGCCACTAAAGCACCACAGGTTGATAAGTTGTTTTGTATTGTTTCAAGTCTCACTAGATGCAAAAAATAAGTTTTACATGAATTTTTACATTTTGGTGTTTTATTTTGTGACCAAAGGACTAATGAAAGGCAATAACTCGCTTTAATATGCAGAGCTAATTTTTAAGAGTAAGCAGTTAGTTATAAATAATTAAATTAGGTAGTTAGATAACCTTAGTCATTATGGATTTATATGGCCAATATAAAATTTTATTTATTTTTTAACAATATTTGTTAAAAAAGTCCTATTAAAATCACAATCTAATAACATTTCACATTTAATATACATATAATTTATGACATTGATTTTTTAACAATATTAGACAATTACACATTAAAAATTACAGAACATTTTTGTAACAACAAAACTCAACAAAATATTTATGCGTCTTTTTAATTTGAAGCCTTCCCAGACATTTTGGCTAATTTAAATCGATTTCCTTCTCTTTAAGCATCTTATCTAACAATCAGTAAATTGTCTCAATATGCAAACAAGTGTTCTCACTAGTTTCTGCGTGCTTTATCTCCTAATTTGTCAATCTCTCTACAATATAGCTATGAGGGTTTACTTGATCTGGTAAAAGTTAAATAGTCAAAAACCTCCAGACAGACGTGAAGCAAATTATCGCTATGTCTGAAAGTAACTACAATGTCAGACAATCGTTTAAATAAGTCTCTTATTTAAAAAGAACTTAGAACATAAAGCATGTTCTGATGTTAACAAAATCAATTACAGGTCGAGGTGATGTAATTAAACAAGAACACTCAAATTCAAACTAAAAATGTGGACTAGGGGTCAAAGACTATACAATTTAATTTTGATTTAAGTTGGCTTAGAAACTCTGTCATATGAGGAAATAGAAATGGGAATCTATAATAAAGGCTGAAATCATAAACAACTGGGTAATTTACATAATAATAACTGTCTATATCTTTGAAGAATAATTTTCTTTATGTATTCAGTTTATTTCTTCAACACATTTCCTTTTCATTTTAGAATTTAATTAAGGATTTCTGTTATTCCAAAAAAACTAAATGCATTTAGAATGTATAGAAAAAGCTGCTAATTTTATTTCTTTAGCAATATCAAAATTCCGAAAAAATATGAAATATATAAAGTAAGGGCTGGTTATAGAGCTTGTTCAGTCTCGCCTCCTTGATATATGAACTGTAAAATATAGAAAATGCCTCCAGAGGGCAGTGCTGTGCAAAAAGGGAAAAACCCGAGAGTGTGTTCTCGCAGTGGGAAGAGAGTGTTCCCGCTTTTGTAGTGAAGGTGTTGAAATAATTATAGAGATGTGAAATAAAGCTACAGTCCTAACTTATAAGAATTGTTCATGGGCCGACGAGCCCGAGTTAGAAACGAATCAGCGACATCTAAATAAGTGAGTTCGTGAAAACGAAAGTGTGCTCTTCTTCCGAAGCGATTGTGTTGTGTAACTTGTGTTCGTAATGGAAGAAACAATTAATTCGTTAAAGCGTGAAAAAGCTACCCTAAAGGGTAAAATCACCCGTTTAGAAACCTTTGTAGAATCGGTGGTTGAACCGATAAGTGAAGATATTATAACCGAACTTGAAGTAAAACTAGAAACTGTATGCAGCGTGAAAAGATGTATACTTGAATTACAAAAGGATTACTTCAAATTGCCTGCAAAAGTAGATATCAGTGAAGCAGAATCGGATTTAGAAGAAATGGAGATTCGTCTGGAAAAAGTCGAAGTAAGATTAAAAACATTCTTACATAAATTAAATGTGAAATGTTTTGTGAAAAGTACTGAAAATGAACAGGGTAAAATAAGTGTTGATAATTGTTCTAAAATAGCCCCAGATGTAAAGCTCCCAAAATTGAGTTTACCTACATTTACTGGTAATGTTTATGAATGGATAACTTTTAATGATTTATTCAAGGCTGCTGTGCATAATAACGATAATTTGTCAAAAGGACAAAAACTTCAATATTTATTATCAGCCCTTAAAGGCGATGCTCTCCGAGTCGTAAAGTCAATCCCAGTTTCCGATCAAAATTATGAAGTTGCTTGGTCACTGCTAGAAGAAAGATTTTCAAATCATCGAGAACAGGTTTTTGCCCACATTAAGCGGTTTATGTCAATTCCACCTATTCACAGTGAGTCTGCTAGTGCTTTACTAAATTTAGTTGACTTTACCTTTAAATGTACAAGAGCGTTAGAAATTTTAGAACACAAAATTGATGGGTTTGCTGAAATAATGTTTGCGTATGTATTGTTACAAAAATTAGATGCTTCAACAAAATTATGGTTCGAACGCGAATTTGGTAAGAAAAATAATGTTCCCAAATTGAATGACTTAATTGAATTTCTAAAAAATCATGCAAGAACCTTAGAAGCGTCTAGTTTCTAAGAACACGAACCAAAAGCATTGTTCTAAAGGAAATGTGTTGTTAAGTACTGTGAATTCATCTAAGTGTAGTTTCTGTTTGGATAATCATATTATATATAAATGTCCTAAATTTCAAGATATATCAGTGAATGATAGGGTTGAATTCCTAAAAAGGGAAGGATTGTGTTTTAATTGCTTTTCAAACCATAATGTAAAGCAGTGTTCTTCAAATTTTCCTGTGCTAAATGCGGGAAAAAACATAACACCGATTCACTTTGAGAAAAGAAATAATAATTCATCCCATGGTGTACATTCTCAAAAAGCATCTTTCTCACCGAATAATACTAGTGAAATAAACATTTCAAGCGAATTAAATCCGAACGCGATTAGTTTCGAAACAAAAAATGCGATTCCTTCCATAAATCAATCATTTGTCGGAACGAGTTACGAATATGATCATAAATCCTTCTCGGCGCCAGAGCAAAGTTTTCCTTTTCAAGGTCGAAAAACTTATACATTTTTGTCTACTGCCGTGGTTAAGGTTCGAATGGGAAACGGAGGAATAATAAACATTTTAGCAATTCTTGACGTAGGCAGTCAAGTCAGCCTAATTAGAAAGGAAATCGCGGATATGTTACAAATAAAAAAACAAGCAATAAATGCTCCTATATCTGGCCTGAATAATTCGATTCTAACTGTTAAAAATAAGCTAGTTACGTCAGTAGAAAATTCGAATGGAGACTTTAAAAGAAATGTTGAATTTTTAATTGTAGATAATATTACTGATCTTACTCTTTCGAAGCAATTGGACGTTAAGAAAATTTGTTTTCCAACAAATATTTGTTACGCTGATCCAAATTTTTATAGACCAACGAAGATTGATGCTCTTCTGGGAGCTGATATATTTTACCTGCTGCTCAAACCAAATCAAATAAAATTACAAGAGGAATCTATCGTGTTGCACGAGACAGTGTTTGGTTGGGTAGTAAGTGGGTCTACGAATTTAAGTAAACAAAAGAGTTATCATTGTGGACTAGTAAACAATTTCGAAGATTTAGATAATCAGTTAGCAAACTTCTGGGAGTAAGAATCAGTTGGTATTAAAGATACCGAATTGAGAAATGAGGAAGATAACGCCCTAGAGATGTTCAATGAAACAGTTTGTTTTAAAGACGGATGATATGAGGTTGGGTTACCTTGGAAGAGAAATTGGGAGGAACTTAAAGACAATTATGATGTTGCAAAAAATCGACTTGCAAACCTTGTTAAGAGAATGAAACGTGATAATTCCTTGTATTTAGAGTACTGTGGTATCTTGAATAATTATGTGAATGGAATTAATGAGTGAAGAAATTATTGAGAAAGTGATGAGCCCAGTTAAGGAAGTGAATAAACCTTTATATTACTTACCTCACCATGCAGTTGTAAGACAAGAGAGCTTAACTACTAAGGTAAGGATTGTTTTTGATGGACGTTCACATGAACCAGGACAATTATCTCTAAATGATTGTTTATATCAAGGAGTTCATTTAAACCCAAATATATTTCATTTATTGACATTCTTTCGCTTGAATAAGATCGCCTTCTTGGCAGATATAGAGAAGGCTTTCTTGCAAATTTCTTTACGCGAAGGAGATAGAGATGCAGTGAGATTCCTTTTCATTGACAATATGAATAATGTATGTGGATATAAATTCAAAAGGATAATTTTTGGAGTAAATGCAAGTCCCTTTTTATTCGCAGTAACTATTAAAAACCATATAGAGAAGTACAGAAAGGACTTTCCTGCTACAGTACAAACACTTGATACCTGTTTTTACGTAGATGACCTTATCACAGGTAATGACGACGTTTTATCTGCCTTGGAAATTTCAAAAAGTGCCGAAAAAATAATGAGAGATGCTGGGATGCCCTTAAGGAAGTGGATTTCAAATTCTGAGCAGTTAAGAAAGGAGTGGAAAGCTATGGGATTTAAGCAGTTATGTCCAGAAGATTTAAAGGATAAATTGCATAGATTTCTTGGTCTCTTATGGGATCCATGTAGTGATTACCTGTCCTTAGAAATTAATAGTTTGCTAGAATTTCTCCAACAGAGAGGGAACACCAAGAGGTTTCTAATAATGGCTGCTGGAAGAATCTTCGACCCATTGGGTCTTGTGACTCCTTTTACTATCCGTTTCAAGTGCCTGTTCCAGGAGATCTGGCAAAGAAAACTTTCTTGGGATGAAGCTTTACCTCCTGATATAAGCGAGAAGTGGATGAGGTGGTGTGAAGAAGCTCCACAACTTAAAAATTTAAAGGTTCCGAGATATATACTTGGTTCTTTTATTGATCAAGATGCAGAACTGGAAATTCATACATTTTCGGATGCTAGTATTAAGGCTTATGGAGCAGTTGTTTACGTTAAGTTAAAGGTTGAGAACGAAATCTTGATCAATCTTGTAGCTTCAAAATCCAGAGTGGCTCCGTTAAAGAAGCTGTCATTGCCAAGACTAGAGCTTATAGGTGCATTACTTGCGGCAAGATTAGCTAGTGAACTGAAACCAGTTATTGACAAAAAACAAATATCGAGAACTTTTTTTTGGAGTGATTCAAAGGTCACCTTATACTGGATTCAAGGTCCAAGTGAAAAGTGGAAACAATTTGTATCAAACCGTGTGAAGGAGATACAAAACTTGACAACTGAGGCTACGTGGCATCATTGCCCAGGCAAGGCAAATCCAGCTGATTTACTTACCCGTGGTACAAGTAGTGATTCTCTTATACAGAATTCAACTTGGTGGACTGGACCTGCCTTCTTAAAGGAAATTATTCCTGAACCTCCAGAACTTAGTGTCACAGAGGATGAGTATTTCAATGAACTGAAAAAAGACTGTGACAGTATTGACTCTTTGAAACTCCTTAGTAGAACAAAGAACTTTAACTTTTTAAATCGTATTTATGACTTAAGTAATGATTTTATGCATATTTTACGTGTTTTAAGTTTTCTTTTCAGGTTCATCAATAATGCAAGAAACCCGAGTTCCAAAAGGTCAGGATATGTACCCGCCTCTGAACTAGAGCAAGCAGAGATTTTCTTAATCAGACAGGTACAATCTCAAGAATTTTCGGCAGAGATGAAAAGTTTATCAAAGGGTAGAACAGTAGCCCCCAATAGTAAGCTAAAAGGTTTAGCTCCTTTTATTGATCAAAATTCTATTATTAGAGTTGGTGGTCGCCTCCAAAATTCTAATCTTGAGTTCTGTAAAAGACATCCTGTGGTGCTTCCACCAAAAAATCATTTTATAGATTTAATTGTAATGTATTTTAAAAAAAGCTGCTTTCATGTGGGACCGCAAACTTTATTATATTATGTGAGAGAAAAACATTGGCCCATAAATGGGAGAAATATTTGCAGAAAGATTTGTCATCAGTGTGTTGTTTGTTTTAAGGCAAATCCTTCTACTTCTTCTCAATTAATGGGAAATCTGCCATCTGAGCGTATTAATGAAAATTTTGCATTTAATGATACAGGAATCGATTTTTGTGGACCCTTTCTTGTGAAATACAAAAACCAGAGTAAGGGTGTATTTAACAAAGTTTATGTTGCCATATTTGTTTACCTCGCAACACGTGCAATTCATTTGGAAATCGTAACATATTTAAAGACACAAACGTTTATTTCTTGTCTTAAAAGGTTTTTTGCTCGAAGAGGCAAATAGAGAAAGGGCAAATCGAAGAGGCAAAATAGGCAAATCGAAGAGGCAAATAGAGGCTAGAAAACTTTTTACGGATAACGCACAAACATTTGTAGGTGCGGCAGCAGAGTTAAAGAGATTGTTTAATATGGTGAATTCTTCTGATGAACTTCTTGCAGGATACTTATCTTCTGAAGGTATTGACTGGAAGTTCATCCCTCCCAAGGCTCCCAATTTTGGCGGTCTTTGGGAGGCTGGCGTAAAGTCATTCAATAGTGTAAGAGGGGAAAATTTTTGCTAATGAAGATAGAGCGATTAAAGTGCGGCCACCGACAGACCCCCCAGGGACACGCTTGCAGTAGAAGGGGTTTGCATGTATCTTTATTAGAACCACCATTACGCACACATGACTTTTCCAATGCTAAGTCTACGTAATGGGGGAGTTTTAACATAGGCTCAAAGGAAGAAATTTCGACCCCTTATAACCCGGGCTTTTGTGGTCCGATTTAGATGCGGTTTCGTTTTTTTGAATCAAAAATTTTTTGCGATTTTTCCATGACAAACATTTTGGCGGTCGACGACCTCCCCACCCCAAAAAACTGAAAACTCAGATCCTAAGGATCTGCCGGTTCGATTTTTAACAAAATTTATATGCACAGACAGTGGGCCAAGAGCTCTCCAACCGCGTAAGAAGCAAGTCTCTAGGCCGACCAGGGGGTTCGTGGCAGGGGTCCAAAAATGGCGGTCAAAAAATATTTCACCCAATTAAAAAGTAAATACCGCCACGGTCTTCCTCTCTTCGAGCGCTATCACCAGAATATAATAGTTTTGTCTCTAGGCTAAAATCGACCCGAGTTACGTAGATTTGAAAATTGCCATAATGCTAAGTCTATGGGAAGAGTTCTGAAAGAGTGGAACATTTTTGCTAATGAAGATAGAGCGATGAAAGTGCGGCCATCGACAGACCCCCCAGGCACACGCTGGTAGTAGAAGCGGTTTGCGTGTATCTCATTTAGAACCGCTGCTACGCACACATGATTTTTCCAATGCTAAGTCTAGATAATGGGGAGTTTTAACATAGGCTCTGTTCAGTCTCGCCTCCTTGATATATGAACTGTAAAATATAGAAAATGCCTCCAAAGGGCAGTGCTGTGTGCAAAAAGGGAAAAACCCGAGAGTGTGTTCTCACAGTGGGAAGAGAGTGTTCCCACTTTTGTAGTGAAGGTGTTGAAATAATTATAGAGATGTGAAATAAAGCTACAGTCCTAACTTATAAGTGTTTTCGAGTTATTGAGAAGTTGCGATTTATAAATAAGAATTGTTCAGAGCTGATAAGGCAGAACCTTTAGAATTTAGTGACAAACTGAGCAACAAAATCTAAAAATGTCATAACTTTAAGAATTTAGAGCGAGCACTGGAAGCAGAATTTAGAAAGACACTAGGCAGCAGAATTTATGTTTCACAGAGATTGCATCAGGTGAGAAAATGCCTAGCGCCAGTTCCGTATGATACAGTAAGGCATATTATATGAATCTTTTAAGTTGACAGTTTTCAATTTCTTTATTAATAAAAAATGCATTTCTATAATGCCTGTCCATGT
Source organism: Stegodyphus mimosarum (assembly GCA_000611955.2). Classification (NCBI taxonomy): domain Eukaryota; kingdom Metazoa; phylum Arthropoda; class Arachnida; order Araneae; family Eresidae; genus Stegodyphus; species Stegodyphus mimosarum. Next base: position 16,124 of record KK117769.1, on the reverse strand, counting down.
GATAAGATTAGAAGCAGTTTTGATATTTTCCATGTTTGTGTCCAGTGAAAAGTAGATAAAATAAAGGGAAGATAAACATGATAAGAAAAAGATTCTAGTATCAGAAGTAAAGCATTCAAATATTATGTTTTCATTGTTCTTCGAGACGTTCTCCAAAAAGTAAGAAATTCATCACAAACTTTCTGTAAAATACATATATTATATGTTAATACCATGGAGACATTTTTCATTTTGTTACATATTACTGGAATCTTCTAGAATCGTGGGTCTATAAATCTTGCCTTCAAATCCATCTAAACTTTCCAAGCTGCAGTGTCTAAAATCCTAAAGAAAAATTATCCCTACCAATTCTGTAATAGCCAAAAGCCAGAATTTTAAAAAAAATAGGAAAAGTGTAAAATTAATTTTACAGAGAAAACTGATGCATATTCTGAGAATTCTAAATATTCTGAGACAATTATATGGACATTTTTGGAAGACATTTTTAATTAATTACATAGCTAGTTTTGCTTTTAGTAAGAACTGTTTCATAAATTGTGTTTTATAGCATTATACCTTGTTTATTTCTCAGATTCAAAATATTGTATAATAAGTTGTTAAAATGAAACTTTAAAATAAAATATTTTTATTTTTCGCTGTCATATTATAATGTTATTTTTTTAATATAATTTCAATATATTATCATTATTTTAATGAAATGTATCAATGTTACAATGTATTAAAAAAAAATCCCATATGTCAGAATTAAAAATTTTCTATAAAAACTGATCTTAAAATCGCCAAAATGTCGATAAGTCGCCAAATACAGAACCGTTAAATAAAAAAATTCACATAACCAAAAGCGAAAAATTGTTTAAGAGTAATTCTTCATTAGAAAAAAATTAATTTCGAAATGCTTATGTTTCACGTCTTGCTTACTCGAGTATCCCACTAATTATATTAGAAATAGGAACAAATTATAACACATGAATCCATCCACCCATTCAAAAGATAACCATATATGTCAGTGAATTGCCAAAAATATTCCTCCGAAATTCTAATTCACACTCAAAATGGCAGTCGTAAAAACAGACAAAAATTTCAGGTGATTAAAATTAAGGACCTTCTGCCGGCTTTGGCCGAAATTAAGGACTTTTAAGGACCAAAAATTGATTCCCAAAACCTAAGGACTTTTAAGGACTCTTTAAGGACCCGTACAAACCCTGTAGTAGCATCTGATTAATTCCTTTAGAGTTGGTCGATTTATTAGAATGCCTACACTTCATGTCACCACCATTTCCGAGGTCATATGGCTCTATTTTCAATTAGAGTAATTTTTTTAAGTCAATTTGCTGTCTCTAATTACAGATATTTTCTTTTCTTGTTGCTTAGTATTTCTTACTTTTCTATGCGATTTGAGAATATCGTCATTTGTTTTTTAAGAACTCGTAATATATTGTGCATTTAAATATTTGTGAAAAAATAATAAAACAAACTTAGATTTTCAAAATGGAAAAATGGCTAGGGCTGACAAAGTGGAAAAGTGATGATTCATAGGTGATGGATCCAGGACAATCTACCAGCACAAAGAATACTGGAAAAAAAAATAGTTTATAGTTATTTATCATTTGGATTTACTTAGAATGGAGATGAAATTGACATCAACCTCAATGTGCTGTTTGTGGTGAACTATTATCCAATAAAAGTATGAAACCATCATTTCTTAAAAGATGTCTTGAATCTAAGTATGCCAATTTAAAGGATAAATCTGAAAAATATTTTAAGAGGAAATTTTCAGAATTCAAAAATAGTAAACAAGTAATGAAAGATTTTACTACTTCAAGTAAAAAAACTTTGGAAGCTAGTTACCTACTGTAACTAGCTTCCTTGGAAGCCTAAGAATTTCTTTTCCTTAAGCCTAAGAATTGCGAGGACTGGGCAAGCTCACACTATTAGAGAAAACTATGTATTAACAGTAGCTAAAGATATTGTTTTAACATTATTGACCAAAAAAGCGGCTAATGAACTTATTAATATTCCATTAGTAAGTTAACGAATTCATGCAATGGCAAATTCCATAAAAGACACTCCTATTCAAAAAATAAAACACAGTGAATATTTCACATTGGAACAGGGTAAAATTATTGATATAACGAACTTTGTTCCATTATTAGTTTACATATGTTTTGAAGAAGATAAACGAATTGCCGAAGACTATTTATGAATCTCTTCATGATAGAGCAAATGCAAATGAAATTTTCGAAGTCATTCACATTTATGTCTGAGAATGATATTCTTTGGGATAAGTGCATGGCCTTATGCAGTGACGAAACTAGAGCTTTAGCAGAAAACATTCTGGTGTTATTTCTCAAATAAAGAAAGTCGCACCCGAAACAAAATTTATTCACAGTTCCCCGAAAACCTGAAAACTGTTTTGAATCAAGCTGTGAAAATCATTAATTTTATTATAAGCCAAAATTTACACTCAAAAATAATTATGATTTTATGCCAAGAGATGGGCAGTGAACATGAAACACTTTTGTTACATTCCGAAGTAAGGTGTTTATCCAGAGGCAAAGTTTTAAATTGTCTTTTTGAACTTTGATCAGAAATTAAAATTTTCCTCTGTAATTCAAAATTTGAATTGTAAAAATGTTTATCTAGTGAATTATGATTGGCATGTTTAGCATATTTAACTGATATTTTGGGAAAATTAAATTTAGGATTACAAGGACAAAGTGTTAATTTGTTTACCATTGGAGATAAAATGAATGCAACGATATAAAAACTTGAGCTAGTAATCAAAGAATTGGCATTTATTACTTTTATAAAAGTTTTCTAATCGAAAATAATTCAAAAATAAAAGAAGAATTAGCATCCAACACTAAAAATCACTGCTTTTCATTGATAAATAATTTCAACATGTATTTTCCCGAGGATTATAAAAAAGAAAACTAGATTAGAAAGCTTTTTTTTTTTTTTCAAATGTACACGAAATTTTATCTTGTGAAGGAAAAGAACAATTGATAGAAATTTTCTCTGATCAAACTCTAACTGAGGATTTCAAAAATAACACACTTGTTAAATTTTGGCTGAACCCCCAAAAAAATTTTAAAGGCATTTCAAATAAAGCTGTTAAATTTTTATTGCCTTTTGGCATAATGTATTTGCGAGAACAAAGATTTTCTTCTGTATTATATTTCAAAAATGAATACAGAACAAAATTAAAAGTGGGTCTTAATTTACTGTTAAAATTAAGTGAAATACGACCGGACATTAAAGAAATTGATCGCTCTTAAAACGGCCCAAATTTCACACTGAATTTTAGAATTTAAGTATTATTTTTGATAATTAAAATGGTAATCAATTTTTAATGTAATATTTTTTATATGTGCATATTTAATACAAATGGCCAATAGTTTGTG
>KK117769.1:0-12657 GCA_000611955.2 Stegodyphus mimosarum | reverse complement strand
TCTCTCTATATATATATATATGTAAGAAAAATAATGAATACGTAAAAGATTAAATTAGCAACATAAATTTCCCTTCTCAGTTCTAAAAATAGTAACATCCCTCTGCACTGAATCATTTCTAGATTAATCCTTGTCTTATGACTCTTACATAATTCTGGTGATGTAAATGGAACTAAAACTCAAGCAGCCAATAATAATTTTACAGAAGTATTAAATATCCAATCAAAATGCATTGTAAACCAAAACTGAACCTCAGTCTGAATTAAGATTTCACCCTGAACATAACGCACATGCTCGCTACTCTTCAGCCTAGTTGGACCATTGTCTGTTGCTTTCTTCTTGCTGCAAAGTTGTCAAAAATGTAGAGCTCTTGAAATAGTTACACATAATGTGCCAAGTTGTTTGTGGCCACAATAGGTTTACTGAAAATAAAATGATGATTTAATCTGCCTCGACTGCCAAATTTCTTACTGACTGTGGATCGACATCTCAGCATTCTATGACATCAAAATTCCTGCTCATTACTTCTAAATTTGTTTTGATTACTTCATATATATATATTTCCATTGAGAAATTGAAAAATAGTCACTGTCAAATGTAATGGTGGTACTAACGTTTTGCAATTTTTGTTTGAATGGTACGCGTTAGTCAAAACGTTGAGAACCGCTGCTTTAGTGTATTCGTCATTGATCATATCCCAGCAATGTGCAAGCAAATAATTTTTTGGGTGCGTCAAAATGATTTGTGATATTTTGTACCTTTTCCTTCCACAACAAAGTTATTATCCATGTGCATTTGTCAAGTGAATTTCTTCTTATGTATTTCTCATGCTGTAGATCATTTGAACCGAAGTCCTAACAGTACTTAAACGGGACTGCATTTAAAAAAAAAAAAGAAAAAAGTTTTAAATCTAATAGGTAATTTCATATAATTTTCAGTGCTGATTTCAAAAAAGGAATCCAAATTTCTGTATCACATCAGGATTTTTTGCAAATTCAGAGCTTTTATATTTTCATGAATACTTCTATTTTACATTATATGAATGAATTTAGTGACACAAGTTATAAATAAACTGCACAATAACAAAAATATATTTAAAGTACATAAAAAGATTTATAAATATAGTAATAGATTTAGTATATTATATAAAGCATATGACTGAATGGAAAGAACATAAAAATATATTGCTCTTATACAATGAATATATATTCCATATATTGCTCTTATACAACGAATGTTATAAAATCAGCTGAATGTGTTAAAGCATTAGCTTCAAGGTATTAATTTAAGTCAAGAATTTTCTTTTGGTTGATTTTTGCCTGTTTGTACTTTCTTCACTAGATACATCTCTTTTCAACATCCACCAATAGTCTGTCATCATGCTTTTATTCCACTTTCCTTGGTACTATATTTCCATGTTGTTTATATCCTGATGAAATCGTTCACCTTGTTCTTCACTGACTTTCCCTAGTCTCTGAAAATTAATCTACATGTGCATGAAAAGAATGTAATTTATTACACATGTTGAATCCAAACAATCTTAATTTTTGTAGCACGCCTTCTACAATAATTTTGTAATTTGGATGTTTCCTGTTCCCTAAAAAATGTTCATTCCCCTGTGTAAAACTCAGCCATGCTTCTCATTAGTGATTGTTATAATTCTCCTTCTCTGATAAAAATGCAATGTTTTCACATGTTTCTTTAAAATGAACACAGTGTGCCACTGGAATCGATGCATGTTGATTTCCATTATGAAGTAAAACTCGCTTCAAACTTCTTTTTGAGGAACCGATTCATAGTCTTCAGTCAGAAGAATTGTAATTAATACCAAAAAAAAATTCATTATTGCATTGACATCATTGCAGAACACAAGTGAGCCTTCATCCAAAAAATACGGTACCAATTCTTTTTCATACTACGCTATGAAAGGTGTGTTTCTGGTAATAGTAAATTTTTAGCTTAAGGCGTGAACCATATTCAGCACTTTCCTTTGGCAAGTTTAGCTCTCTTACTAAATCATTAAGCTCACTTTGATTAATATTGATATAGTTTTATTTGTTTCAGATATATACAGATCTTCCTCTTCTTCAATTACTTGAAAATTTGAATAAATTTCTATATCACTTATATTTCCCATATTAGCTTGAGGATGAGGAACAGAAAGATATGCATTATAACCTATAGATCTTATTGCTGAAGGTAGATTTGGATTCACAATACCTCCTTTATTTTTTGCATCATGACCAGTAACATTTGTCACACAAAAATAACACGGCTTGTCCTGATTGCCTAATTTAAATTCAAAACATGCAAAGTATGCATTTATAACAAAATGTGTGATATTTTGCCTTTGATTTACTGGTGCATAGTTTCCACAAATATAACATATCATCATCATTCACACATTTACGGGAAATCATACATCATAAAATACTAATCAAAAGCACTAAAAATAACTACTTGAAACTTGGCAAACGATTAATTTCAGGTTAAGGGAGAAAATGACAATTTAAAAGAGTAGCATGATTAAACTATTCTAAATAAAATGCTGCCATCTATTGGAAAGAAAATTAAATGCAAATGCATATTTCCTATATAAGTCATTCAATAAAAAAAAATAAACCTTACATAATAGGGAAAAAATATTTATATTTCTGAAATCAGCCTAAAAAATATTGCTGCAATGTAAACAATGCAATTCTGCAAACAAAGCAAAATAAACAAACATCAAAAACAATTGCTGAACAGCGTTATTTAGTGCTTCTTCATAGGTAATATAACTATATTTGTGCACGGTATCATTTTATTGTTATCTGTATTTAATTAAATGCGTTAGCAAAATGTCTAGTAGCAATCTCTGCTAAACTGCATTTTATGCCAAACGCACCATACCCAATGCTTGCTAGCTCTATTTGTTTGAGTCGCCCACTTTGTTTATAAAAGTCTAACAGCCCCTTACTAGAGCTCAGGTGTAAGTCTTTAGTACTGAGAATAGCTAAAGTAGTCAACATCATCAGAAGTTCAAGGCCAGTGGCCTGTTCCTCCAATACACATTTTTTAGGATGTCCTTCAATGAGTACAACCATCTTGACCACTGTGAAAGCCTCCCTGAAGGTATAACCTTCAGATCTGTCTCTTTTGGCAGTCTTTGGGGCAGCATTCCACTCCATTCTTTGAGATTGCCCTTTTTCACCTTTCCCCTTGGGTTTTTTTCAAACCAAGTATCTTTGGCAATTTTCAAATCTTGACATGTTTCTTTTTCGTGCTCTGGACATTCTATTTTTGATTTTATCTAGAGAGGCAGTCATGCTTTTAATAGCTCCTTACCTTTCTCCAGATGTTGACTCAGTAACTTGAGTAGAGATAATTTTTCTACCTCATTCGGAGGATTCATTTCTGCTCCTTCGAGTAATTTCCCCTAGGTTTCCTTGCTTTGTGAAGAAAGTCTACCTCAAAGGTTTTGCCTGCAAAGGCAGAATTTCTAGTTATATTGTCATTTTCAGTCATCTATGAACTAGAAAAGAAAGTAAAGGATAAAAAATTTCCAACTAGTATTGCCTGTTACTGGGTAAGGCAAAATACTCTATAAGCTGCCAAGCATTTCAGAGGCTCCATTAAGACACTAGAACTGTAGTGTCATTTACCCTAGGCATGGGTCACATAACACCATGGTTACATGGAGGGGGTTCGTGGCTTCTTATTATTATTTGAAGCTATCCTGTCAGATAATACTGGACATCCGGCTTCCACCACCTGCCAACATGCCTCGTAGCCACTCAAGCCCCAGAGACACCACCCTTTGGTTTTTTCCAACTAGACACTCAATTCAAGCTTGAGTGCAATGACACAGAATTTTATACCATAATTTCTGGCGTTGACACCAAGGTTCTGAAGTCAGTACACAAAACAGTTCTGAAAGCCCCTTCAGATAACAAATATGATGACACAGAATTTTATACCATAGTTTCTGGCCTTGACACCGAGGTTCTGAAGTCAGTACGCAAAACAGTTCTGAAAGCCCCTTCGGATAACAAATATGATGAATAGAAAAATTAATTAATTTCAGTATATGAGTAGTCTGAAAATATCAAACTAAAGCAGCTATTACAAGTTTTGTAACTTGATGATATGCACCCATCCCAGTTGTCAAAAATACAGGAACTAGCAAGTGACAATTTTAAGTCAAATGTTTACAATCATTGTGATTCAACCGTCTCTCAAGCAATATCCAAGCTATTCTTACTACTAGTAATGAGAACCACCCAAGTTGGCCCAAATGGCAGACAAAATTCATAATGTTTTAACACAAGCAATCAATCAAATTCAGCATCCCACCGTTAATATTTCATCACTCCAGCAACAAAGCCAGGAATTATCATTGCAGGCTGTAGCTTTACAGATAAGAAGTTCATATCACCCGTGAGGCAGATCAAAGTCCCGGAACCAAAATAATATGGAACACCAGCACATGTAGTCCAGTAAGCAAAAGAAATTTGTTTCTCTTTGCTTACTGGACTGCATATGCTGGTCATAAGCAAAAAGAAATTTGTTTCTTTTTGCTCTTGATTTGATGATACAGTGTGCTTCCATGAAAATTTCAGCAGACCTCTTTAAAACTGAGTGGGCCATCACTTGAAGCCATGAGTGTCAGTAGGCAGTTGATTATTCATTACTGATAAATAAATACTTAGGCATGCATTTTCTTGTTGATACAGGTGCTGATATACCAGTTGTACCTCCCTCTCTCGCCAACTGAAACAGCTGCCTCGAAAATTAAACTTATTTGCAGCTAATGGATCAAAAATCTCAATATTTGGAGAAGTATTAATATCTTTAGACTTAGGTTTGTGTAACAAATTTCAGTGGCCATTTGCCAGAGCTGCAGTTTTGCACCCAATAACTGGTGCAGACTTTCTGCAAAAAATTTCTCATCTGGTCGACATTAAAAATGGGTACTTACTCGATTGAGGAACTAAATTAACTTCCAATACTTCGCTTTTCCACGTACTACTTCAGCAGTATCCTAAAGCCATCTGCTCAGTAACTAGCAAACCAACTGCTGACCACAGACACTTGCAACATCACATAGAGACCACTTGCCCACCAATCTTTGCCAAAGATCGGCAGTTGCCTCCAGAGAAATTAAGGGCCACAAAAGAAGAATTTAAATACATGCTTGAACAGGAAATTTTTCAACCCTAAAAATGTTCATGGGTCAGACCGGTCCACTCCATCTGGTACCCAAGAAAAATGGCTACTGGAGGCTTGTGACAATTATCGATATCTTAGCGCAATTACTTTGCTTAACAGATATCTGGTTCTTCAATTTCATTACTGCATACAAGTCTTAGAAGACAAAAATGATTTTCTATGTTAGATTTGACTTGTGCTTATCAGATTCTAGTAAATCCACCTGACATACCAAAATGTGTAGTCATAACGCATTTTGGATTGTTCAAATTTCCTGTTGTGACTTTTGAGTTAAGTAACACCACACAAACGTTTCAGCACTTCATAAAAAACGTCCTTCATGATTTAGATTTTTGTGTGCCATATTTTGGTGGTATTCTCGAGGCTTTGACAAACAAAAATGAGCACTTTTAACACATTCATTTAGTCCTTGACTGATTTCAGTCCTATGGAGTATTTGTCAATCCATCAAAATGTGTTTTCAGGGAATCTCAAGTGTCATTCTCTGGTCATGAGATTTCTTGAGAGGGTGTTCACCCACTTAGTGACAGAGTCACTGTTATTCAAAATTTCCCAGAGCCAAGAACTGTCCAAGAGTTGTGCCATTTTCTGGCCATCTTTAACTCTTATCGTGCTTCCTTTCTCATGCTGCTGCAAAGCAAGTGCCTTTACACACATATTTAAGAAAGATACACAGGTAATTATTTAGGCGGCCAAATTTCATAGATCCTTTATAAAATGTAAGAATGATCTAGCGTTGGCAACAGCTCTTATCTACCTTTCTAAGCATCCTTTAGTAAAAGGTTGACATATCTAATAGGGCCATGGGTGGAGTTTTGCAGCAACTGGTACATGCAGCATGGAAACCACTGGCATTCTCAAACAAAATTTTCTGCAGCACCAGTAATAAACCAAATGACATCGAAGAAAGAAGGAATTTTTTTTAAAAGGGCATTAAAATTACAAACGATACCATGTACACACCCTTCCGTTTTAACTTAAAAAAAAATCTGCGAATTGCACAATGTAGGCAACGTACACAAATGAACAAAATAAGCTAAAATAACGAAAATAAATTACAAGAAAATGCCATGTGCACAGCGTTCCTTTTAAACTTAAAAAAAATTCAGCGAATTGCACAATGTAGGCAACGTACACATGTTATACGGAGTTATCCATGTTGGCGCGTTTATTGCTCATTCAAAAACAATCGCCGCCAAGCAGTGGGCTAAAGCGCATTCCAACCTAATTTAGTATTTATGATAACGGTAACTGTAATGCATGATAACTGTAACTGTAGTATAGAACATTAGTATAGCTTGTAGCATAATAAATAATGTGTAGCTGATCTTGTTATATTTACTTTCTTCTTATCTAACATATAAATAAATGTTACAGTTTCCACCAAGAATAATCACTTGTCAAACTTCTTAATTTATAGCAACCTATTTTCCTTTCACTTTTTTCCACTGTATACAAACAGAAAAAAGGTCACATTAATTACTTTCAAATAATTTTAACGTAAAGTGCATAAACCACATCTGGCGTTACTATCGCATGTAACGAATATGCCAAATTTCAAAGCATGCCACTATGTAAATTCATGTATATCTTAGGAAATTTTGAATACAAAACTCTAATTTTTTGCAAGTGTACCTAGAAATACATCTACTTTATGATGATGTTAAAATTTTTATAAATTATAATACAAAAATTGTTTTTGAAAAATTTATAAAAATTATTTTAAAATACAAATTTTAAAAATAAATCATAAAAAATTGGCAAATTTTATTTGGAATGAACCTAAATTTCGAAATAAGAAAGGAAGAATCAAATAAGTTAAATAAAAAAAGAGATATTAATAAATATATACCAAATTCAATTAACACTGAGGAGCTATTTTTTTAAAAGCTACTCGTACGATTTTTATAAAACTTGGCAGTTTGGCATAGTTTGAGTTGTAGAATCGAAATACGGAAAAAAATTGGCATGTTATTTCAGAAACAGTCTAATTTTGTTTCGAAATACCTATATTAGAACAATGCTATATATAATTCTAAGACATATCCTACGTCGCACTTTTGGGACATGAAAAACACAAGTTGAATTTCATCAATCGGCACGGTAGAATTAGAGATATAGAACTGTCCTTTTTTTTTTTTTTTTTACGTAGTGTCCCTCCCAATTACTTTATTGAGCTGCAGATAATTTTTGAAAATCCAAAAATGTAGATTTTGTTATAGAATCAATTTTTATTCTTGAAAGAGCATTGGCAATGGCATTCTTAGAACCCTGCACATGCCTAATGCCAGTGGGATACTGGCAAAGGAAATTTTATATGATGTAATTGGCAAGGCTGTGGGGGTTCTCCTTAAAAGCATATCTTAATGGTTTCTGATTCAAGTAAATTTTAATTCCCTACTCTGTAACATCTGTCAGAATTTCTCAGTGGCAGACCAAACTGAAAATAAGCCAATACTGACCTTAGAGAAAAATTAATGGCGAAAGATAACAACCAACTACTTTGGGTGAAGATATCATGTTTTCTTGAAAAATGAAGAGGCCCAACAAGCCTTGTAAATTAAGTGATCCATGTTCACACAACATGTTAATAACTTTATACAACTTTCCATCCAGCCTATAAGAATTTATCCTACAAGCTCTATCTCAGGTATCAGTCACATACATGCTTAATTAAGTATCACAAACAGCATAAAGTACTGAATAAGATTAATAAATTAAAGACGCCTATGTGTTAACTAGCTTCAACTCAGAATGAGCTCACACAATGTGACAAAATATGCAAGTCTCATAACCTTCTGTCACTAACCTTTCATAAGGGCTTTTGCATTAACTGAACTACAATCCCCATTCTGTAAAGACACTACGTTCACAAACATTTAAGCATTATTCGAGATTCAAACCAAAGCCCATCAGTAAGCAACCAGCTTTAGCTACCATAACAATCACAAAAGCTAAACAAAACACAAAATATATCTATTTTGAAACTACACAACTTTGAAAATGGTTTTCTGGATTTCCCACATAATTTTCTTTTAATAAACGTAACTTATATGAATAACCATGTTCACCGGTTGGAATGCGCTTTAGCCCACTGCTTGGCAGCGATTGTTTTTGAATGAGCAATAAACGCGCCAACATGGGTAACTCCGTATGGTGAAAATGCGCTTTAGCCCACTGCTTGGCGATGTTTTCAAAATCGCCAATTCGGCACGTTTCTGTGAAACATCTTTGCAATTGCAACCTTCCCGACACGCTCCGCGAAAACCTATTGTAAACAAAACATAGAATTCTAAAGCATAAATTAGTATGGAAACTGTTGTCACAAAAAGATAATAAAATAATATGCAAAACGAACATTATGATCATTAAAATATTTGTCAGTTAGGTTTAAATTAATTATTTACATTTTATGTTGTAATACTTACACATTTTATGCCGTTACATAACCTTCTCGACACGCTCCGCGAAAACGTAACCAAAATGGCATCGAAGAAAGAAGGAATTTTTTTTAAAGGGCATTAAAATTACAAACGATACCATGTACACACCGTTCGGTTTTAACTTAAAAAAAAATCTGCGAATTGCACAATGTAGGCAACGTGCACAAATGAACAAAATAAGCTAAAATAACGAAAATAAATTACCAAGAAAATGCCATGTGCACAGCATTCCTTTTAAACTTAAAAAAAAATTCAGCGAATTGCACAATGTAGGCAACGTACAAACAGTCAGCCATGTTGGCGGATATCGTCGCCAAGCAGTGGGCTAAAGCGCATTCCAACCCTCCGTATAACATGTGTACGTTGCCTACATTGTGCAATTGGCTGAAGTTTTTTTTAAGTTTAAAAGGAGCGCTGTGCACATGGCATTTTCTTGTAATTTATTTTCGTTATTTTAGCTTATTTTGTTCTTTTGTGTACGTTGCCTACATTGTGCAATTCGCAGATGTTTTTTTCAAGTTAAAACGGAACGGTGTGTAAATGGTATCGTTTGTAATTCTAATGCCCTTTTAAAAAAAATTCCTTCTTTCTTGGATGCCATTTTGGTTACGTTTTCGCGGAGCGTGTCGGGAAGGTTATGTAACGGCATAAAATGTGTAAGTATTACAACATAAAATGTAAATAATTAATTTAAACCTAACTGACAAATATTTTAATGATCATAATGTTCGTTTTGCATATTATTTTATTATCTTCTTGTGGAAACAGTTTCCATACTAATTTATGCTTTAGAATTCTATGTTTTGTTTACAATTGGTTTTCGCGGAGCGTGTCGAGAAGGTTGCAATTGCAAAGACGTTTCTCAGAAACGCGGCGAATTGGCGATTTTCAAAACATCGCCAAGCAGTGGGCTAAAGCGCATTTTCACCATGTTCACCAATACATCAAAATTTTTTCAACACATAATTTGACAGTAAAGATTAAATACAAAAGTACATAATAAAGCAATGTTTACATACGTGAAAAAGCATTTTTCTGCTTAATTCTACAATTATTTCGATTTTCTAAACATACATAAATTACAAGTAGAGAAACTGCATTTGTAATTTGAGGTCAACGCATTAATTACGTCGCTAATATTCAACCGGCTACTCAGAATAAATATTTAAAGTCTCAGAAAACTTCAGGTGGTCTTGATTTATGTTTAATTACATTTCGCCAGTTTTAAGTACTTAAACAAATTTCAACCCTTCATGCGTTTCATATTATTCAAACGGATCGTAAAAGGTAAAAATAAATCGATTAAAAAAATTGACACAATAACTTTTCCTTTAATATTACTGACGGATGCCAAAACGTTATACCGCTGTGTTTGTTTACATCTACTTAAATAGATAAGATAAACATAAATAAATAACCTCGGAATTTAACCAACCTGCTTCGTAGAATTTTGAGGCAGAAAGCTATATTAATCAGGATTCAACTTCATATACAGCGATACACATAACATGCAATGATTATTCAATTCAAATCAAAAAGCTATTAAGCATATGAACTTTCCAAGCAAAACTTTTTACACAATTAATTATAACACACACCCATTGTATTACATTCCCACCGCTGACAACAACCGTTCAACCCAACCCAAACATTATGTTGCCATATTCATATAAATAAATACTACATTTCATCGGAGATCCTCATTCGACCCGAAGGCCTTTACCACTACGCGTTTATCATTCCCCTAAGCACCTGTAAAAGCTCGTCAAATTCCATAAAAATGGAAATATCCTGTGCGCTTATAATAAAAGTGCAAAGCATTTGAATAGGATATGTTTAGTTCACAACGAATGTCACGTGATGTGATGTATATACCAAGGAGGTTAGGAGGAAGGGTTCGCAGTTTCCTCCCAAGGAGGTTAGGAAGGAACTAAAATCCTTGGTATGTACAACTAACGTAAACAAACATCTTTTGCACTTAGGAGGTGCATTTTCCCATTTTAAATGGGTATTTTACTCTCACGGGACACCCTCCTTAGGGTACTATAAAAATATACTAGTAAGGGCGCTTATCAGGGCCGAATACTAGTCTTCCATGCACATGATACAGATACAGCAAACAAACAAAGCATTTCTGCTGCTTTAAATTTGTTGAAAATTCGAAAATTCAATTTGTTTCTAATTAATAAAATTTGTATTTTATTTTTAATCATTATTTCATCCTTTAATTCACTGTTCGTTCATTTGGTTAGTATAACTTTGATAACTCTTACACTTTTTTGTGTTATTTTCATGATACCGATTGTTCCCTGCTTCATCATATTTTGATAACTGGTACTTACGTATGATTTTTTCCCCTTTATCTGGCAGTTAGCATTTTTATCATTTCTCTACTATAGTATTATTATTTAGATTTTCATTTCAAAATTGCAGTTTACATTCCTGAGTGCTTCTTGAGCCTACGGTTGTTCAAATAATAATAACAAAGACGATTGTAAGAAAAATAAGATTTCGTTTCCTCAGTTTCCGAAGGATGAAAATAAGGCTCCTATGAGGTCTAGAGGAGCCTTAGATGAATTTTTGCAAAAGTAATGGATTGTAAGAATAAAAAGGGAAAACATAAGTTCAACCTACACTACTAGAATTTGCTCTGAACTGTGGTAGACGTCACTCAGCCAACTATTCTAAAGGCCCGAAAAGTCCTAAAAATATACAAAGAAAAATTTGGAAAATCGTGTAGCCGCTACTAAAGCCAATTCCAAAGCATGTGGTTACGAGCCAGACTCAGCCATGCAAGTAAACGCAGAAAATCACTAGATTCCTACTCAGTGGAATGATAAACCTAAAGTGGACAACAGTAAAACTCTTTCAAAGAAAACATCCAGTAGTCATATATCTTAAAGGCCTAACATCTCAAGGAAGGAAACACCAAACAACTCGGATAGTATTTCTGCTACACTTATGGATTTCTTTAATGCTTTTACGAAGCCAAAACAATCTTTGCTGAACATCCTGTACTCGAAATTGTTAAAGCCATAACCGGAAGGTCAGGAGAAAGTAGGGAAACACCTATACCTATTGATAAGGTATTTGTAGTTTTTAATATTCTTGAAGAAATTTTTAACTGAGGTAATAATTTTAAATATATTTAGTTTCTCTGCATTTGTAATTTCTATGCTTTTGTAGCTGGTACTCTTTTAAGTGTGGTACTCCGTTGAGTGTGTTGGTTATTATTTTCTTAAATTTTTGTATTTTGTCTAGCAATGGTATATTTTTCTTATTTAACCCTTTAGATTTGCACTGATAATTCTATGTTGTATTTTACTGTTCCTGTTCTTCAGTCATCAGTTCGACGGCTATGCTTTTCTGATCATCTATGATTTATTTTACTGAACTTTTATTTTTGTAGAACTTTACGTATTTCATGATGGTATGCTAGCAAGTATTAAATTTTTCGATAGAAGTGGGTTTATTCCGGTGTTGCACCATTCTACTGAGTCTCCTTATTTTGAACAAACTGCTCATTTTGTTTTACTGATGGTCTTCACTCGATGCAGAGTAAAAGAGAGCACTCCTTTCTGGAACTCTATTTCACTATACTTTTTAGTTGTAGTAGTAGTAAAACTTGAATATACATCACTGTTACCATGCACAGAATATACATCACTGTTACCATGCACAAATTACTGAACTATACTAACAAAATCTAAGTGAGACTTACTCATGAACCAGGAAATATAAAATACAAAAAAAAATTAAAATAATTAATGTTTTCTTAACATATACATTGATTACAGCAATTATGAGTGCTGGAACATGTCAAGGCAGTTTTGAGAATTTCTGACGATAACTATACAGTGTGGGATAAAAAGGTAGCCATATCCGTACTGAAATTGTGTCTATATATTTCCACTTTAATGTACAGTCGGTCACAAAAGTCTTTGAACACCGGTACCCCATCAGAAAATTACAAGATTGAATTTTTTCTGAAACCAATTATTTT
>KK117768.1:209847-273707 GCA_000611955.2 Stegodyphus mimosarum | reverse complement strand
ATTTTCTATTTCATATTTTGTAAAACTTTAACGAATTTTTGATTAACAAACTCAACGATTTCAGAGTGAGCAACGGCAACACTGTAACAAAAAACATTATCTCCAGCGCGCGAGACTCTGAGTCGGAAATTATAAAGATGTGCTCGTTTTAAAATTATTTTGCGATATTGCCATTGAACTGAATTATGGTTTAAGTGTGAAGAACATAATATTTAATAAATAAAGGTAACACACAATATGTTAAAAAAAATAACGCCCCTTTGGGAGTAATGTAAAATCTGAAAGCTTGCAGATTTTTTAAAATCTTTTTTATTTTTATTTTTTTTATAAATTTATAATTCAAAGGAAGAATATTTCTGAGAGCAACAAATGGAATTTGAGCATTACTTTGAGATAAGAAATGAGCTCTCGCTCTCAGAGAACTTTTTTATCTCCACAGATTATATTTAGCTATCATAATATATTTATCATAAAACTTTAGTTATCACTGAGTGTTTTGTTAATACAACTTTTGCGCAATATACTATATACTCGTAAAACAATGAACCTTTGAAACTGTATTCCGTAATGAAATAATTTGACTAACAAGGGCAAAATACATGTTACATAAAAGAATAAATCTATATACTAAATTCAATGCGTAGCTATGCGCCGGCTTATAATGTAATAAAATGTCTACTTTAATAGCAGATGCTCAGCAGTTCGGCGTTATCTCTAGTTCTTCCCGATTTAATCTAATCAACAATAGATAATCGGAACTCTACTATACATCCGATTAAGACAGTATGAAGTTCCTGGACATAATGTCATTTCAAGGGCCGACATTACCTATTTTTCTTGCTTTTATGGAGGAAATGCAAGATTATAAGGAATTAAAAGGATGATCTCGGAGCTCCAAATAACATGAGGCACTAGGCCCGAATCATATGGGTTTACGCCATAATTTATCCCTATTAATATATATACATATCTATATATATATATAGATATGTATATATTATATATATATATAGATAGATAGATAGATAGATAGATAGATAGATAGATATAGATATGTATATATATACATCCTAATACGAATTCGTAACACTAAATTATTATTTTGGATTATCAATTCATAGGTGAATGGTTTGGCTTCTAATTGAAGCTGACGCAACCAACGTCCAATTATTTCTACAATGATGTATTACTTATGCTAAGGCTTACAAGTGTTACAACTTTTCTTACTGATAGAACTGATAAGCCTTTCGTATATGATCGTTAATATTTAAGGCATAACCGTCTAATTTTCAACATTATACTATCCTTAACAATTTGCTCTCTGATAAGATGCTATTTCATTTACCTGTCGTTGTTTTATTCAAAGCATTCGTCTTCAAATTTTGCCGACTCACGGAATTCTTAGAAATATAAAGATGCTTCGGTAAACCCATCCTATCCTTAAGAAAAATATACCTTAAAATAATATTTAAATCAGATCAGTATGTAATAGATTCTTTATGTAAAGACAATTAAAGAAACGAATTGCTTTTTACTCCCATGTACGAAGGAAAGGAAGTATTGTAATCACAAAAATTTCCGGGTACCATATTTCAGCGAAAATGTCCATTTTGACCGCTATCGAATGCAATTTAACGATGTTTTTACGTGACATCTGTATGTTAGGACAGAAGAAAGGACTTTATTTTCCCAAATGAATTATAAAACTGATTTAAATGGATTCAGAAGAGATTTTTTTTCATGGTGTACGTACGTCCGTACGTATGCATATACCTATCCCACATAACTCAAAAACGAGTAGCCTCAGAACTTTGAAATTCTGTATATAGGACTGCTATAACATTTAGAAGTGCACCTCCCTTTTTGGCTACAATCGGCCGCACCAGAAGTATATATATACATATATATATATATACCCACTCTGTTACTCAGCTCAGTCAGTGAGCTCAGTTTTTTATTCTTATTTCTTGGTAAATTGCGCACTTTTTTGCTTTATAAATGATTTATAAATGATCGAATTTGATTATAAATGATTTATAAATGATTGAAATGATTGAATTGTCATTTGCTTTAAAAATGATTGAATTGTGTTGTTCTTATCTTCCGGTTAAGGTTTTTATGCCTTTAGTAAATCTGCATCAATATTTGTAGAAATATCAACAATTTAAAAGTTGTTTGAGTGCGGCTAAGCCTAATTATTTTTAGCACAGCTGCCATATTTGTTTGCATTTGAAACTTAGCAGAATAATGGATTTGTTGCCAATTTAGAGAAACTATGTTTCATAACAACAAAGATAACGCCTTCTTTTATTATTGCGAATTATACCATGCTTCTGAAATTTATTCGAGGAAATAAGTGTTTCAGATTTACTTCGAAATTTTTAGTATAGATATTTTGAGTTTTTATGTATTTTTGCTTGTTGCGAAATGAGAACTGAATTAATTGAATGAGACATACCGAATCGTCTGGAAAAAGCAGTTTCTTTTTTTGTGTGTGTGCTTGTTTAATTTCTTTTATACATCGTTTTTGACTTATTATAGTATTTGAATAGAGTACGCAGCAACGATTAGATAATTCTTCAGATGATATGAATTTTGTGCATTCTGAGTTATAAAATGAAGACCGTTTATTCCTTTGTGATGTTTGACATACTTTACATGCCACAGCTCAACCAGGCAATCTCCGGCCCCCAGCAGCAGCCTGAAAATTAACAGCCATTTCATAGCTGTTCTCAAAAGAACATTTCTGCACCATATAAACAGTGTCCATATTAATTTCTGAATATTTCACGTGATTATTTTGAATTATGTAAATATGTCTTTTCGATTAGTGCCGTAATTGGCAAGCCACGCCCTTTCATGACATCAGATTCACTGTTTTAGGCCACGTGACCAGCTCAACAGTGCCTGACCACAGCCCCTTCTATTTTAGCCAAGGTAGCACCATTATATCTAGAACTATTTATAAAAGATATCTTTCACTATTTTTTCTATACTAATAAAAAACTAAAAGTTTAAGATGTTACAGCTATTTGCTAAACATAAAATCGGTAAATTATCACAAAGACGTTGGTTATTCCTGGCTTCGGTCGGTTGGTTCAATTATGATAAAACACACTAACGCAGGGCTATCTGTGTAAGGGAAGGTAAGATAATCACTGGCCATAGCCCTTTCCGTCGAACTGAATGACATTAAGGGTCCTCACCCACCGCTGAACTAGGCCCAGGGGTTCAATCCCTGTTTCAGAACCTTGGAGGGATTAGCGCCAACACACCTCGAGTAACAAGGACCCCAGGGCGCCACTGGTCGTCAATTTGCCACCTACCAGTCGCTCGGGCTACCCGTCAAAGAGGGTCACAGTCATAACCATTACCCAGCAAACCCGGGCTTCTAGAACCGGCTGCTCTAAGACATGCCAGACTCACAGGCTGGCCAATAAATGACCTCTACGGGCCCTCCAGAACCACTAGGTTCCTAATTTTATTTGTATACTCCCGTGGCCCAGACTGCCTAGGTACAGATCCTAGCCGGTAGCTTCGCGGAGTTCTCTACGTCGACACCCGGGTGACTGTCTAAGGGAAAGAATGCCCTCGTGAGGGCGTTTCGAAGAGGAACTAGCTCGTATCCACGGTACGCATGGAGAAAACATGAAAACGCCCATGTGGGCAGCCCATTCAAATTGAACTCAAATCGAACTACCAGTGTTCAGTGACTTCTGGCCGCTTTACGGTATCTCGTGCACAGTGAAAATTAATAACGAGCAATTGGCTTCGTTAGTTCCTTTATTTTTATTCTCAATCAAAAATGAGCAAAATAAATGGTGAAGGCAGTATTTGAAGTAGTATGATGAGCAAAGAAACTAAGCATATGTTGCTCTTTTTATGACATTGTACGATCTCCCCGGGCCCAACTTGTCAGAAACTGGGGTAATGATTGTGGCTATGTGTAGATATATACAGAAACGTAAGAAGGGGTTAGAACCCTTTTTATTTTTTATCTTTAAAATGACAGATGCGTCTACTTGACGCTCACAAACTGGGCCAACTCGGTGGTAAACTGAACCAAAACGTAAAACTAAAAGTAATGATTAGATAAATAAATATTACTACCGACGAGACTCTGAGATCCTAAGCTAACCGCGTTTTTAATTACCGCTGAGATTTCAGCAATATTTCTGATTAAACAGTTGAAAATTAGCACTTCTGCAAAGCTAGGCACACAGGCCGATGCGCGCTGATCTAAATTCTACCGAGCAATATCTCCAGCTTAGCTCCAAAGCAAGACTCTCGCACTCTGGTTTCGTCTACTATTTAATTCAACTAGCTTCCGCTAAATTTGAATAAACTGCGCGTGCTACTACAATTTACATACTCTGGCACGGGCATTTCTAGGGGAAAATGAAGGCTAGAAAGGAAAGGAATATTAACTTAAAATAAATGTTATTTAAATTAAATATAAACCCTACAACATATTGGAGAAAATAAGCTGTCTGAACATTGAATTTCAATCTGAAGTTTTTAGACTGCATTTACTTCATTCAGTGTCTTGATTTTAGAATAAAATACTCTTAATTTTTCATAAAAGAGTTATCTTGCACGATGTCATTACTTTATGCAAGCTAGTTTAAACTGATCCAAGCAATGCAATAAATCAGCATTTAATATGGGATGTGTTAAATACTGATTCATAAACCTCTTAATAAAATATATGTGGGGAGCCGTTGTGCGGCGTTATTGAATAATTCAACATGGTGACAACGAAAACTGGTTTAAAAATTATCGTTTAAAATTTCCTGTTGAACTATTATGCAAATCGAAAAGAGATTTCCTCTAAATGACGATGAAGTTGACGCCAGTCTCATTGTTTTTGACCCAATAGTAATACATAGTCATACCAAATCGTCATCACTATATTTTACATTTAGAAATGCAATTCTCTAACTTTGTTTCTGAAGACGAATTAGATCTTGTAGATGATCTTTAAGTTTAAATCAAGGTATAGCCATCTCCGAGTTTTGGCATGTACAGCGTAATGTAAGAGATGGCCTTAAATACTTTTACGTATGAGTTTTTATCTAACTAATGAGCATTCTAACTATTTTATCTTACTCTTCGGCTAGTGAAGAAAGAATTTCCTGCTAAGTAAACCATCTAAATACAAAAGCCACAAATTCGCTTAAACCAGGAACCGTGAAAGACCAACCAGTGACAAAACAGGCAATAAACAGATCTAATCAAAATTGTCATATATGGAAACCTAAATTAAAATTGGTAAAAGCATCATACAAGAAATTTGCCATAAAAGATACTAAGAGCATTTGAAAAAAAATTAAGGAATTTGAAAACATATATATGGAGAGAACTGACCGGGGTGGCTGGCTTTCATTTCTTAACATATTCCTGATTAAAAGACTTCATAATGTATCAAATGTTTTCATTTGGAATATGGTAACTTACATAAAAGTAATAAACAAAAGAATTAAAAATCAAATTGAATGAGATAAAACGCAAAAGAAAATTCGGAGCAAAAAGCAGCATAAAAAATAATAAATACGGAAATAAAAGCCATTTGCTTAATTTTTTTCTTTCTTAATGATGAATAACGTTTTCTTCCCTTTTTTAGTAATTATAATTTTAGCTTCACTGTATCTGAGATATGAATGAATAAAGATGATAATTTGTAACAAATGAAATGAACTTTTTCTTTATTTATAATTAATGAATTTCCCTCTGTATTTGTTCTTATATGAAAGTACAATAATTCAGTAGTTTTCTTCTACGTTTTGTGTTGTTTCATTAATCATATAAATGGATTAGGATAACATAATTTGAAATAGGAAAAAGTCGCAAAACATCATATCAAACTACCTAAGTGAAATTATCGGATTCATTTTTCTGCCCTATTCCTAATCATGTTCCCAGTGTAACAGTATAGTTTGCTCATCTATGCTTGTACACTTCTTGTACTAATACATACAGAATTGTAATTAGTATCCTAAATACAGTAAGCCTTCACCATTACATTAACAGCAATGTCAAATAATTGATCAGAGTATATATACATGTGCGGGACCATACTTGTCTAGTCGTCGTAGCCAAATATTGATGACTCTACATCTTCCGTTACCTGTAGAGATGAGCAGAAGCTCTCTTTTATGGGATTGGTTCAGATCTATTCGCTCACTGAAATGAATTAGTTCTTTTTTATAACTCTAATCCAATGAAATTTCGGTTTAACCCATTTTTTTCTTTGGCAGTGAATTTAAAGTTCTGCGTTTTAGCAGCACAATTTATCAAGGATATCAAGATCAATTTATCAAGATCATACAAAGCTAAGTTTAATTTTTGGAGCGAAAAGCGGAAAGAATATTGAGCAATAGTGTCAGGAATGGTTAACGAGGTTAGATCAAAGAGCAAAAAGAATCGAACGACGAGTGAGATCGGAAGGATCGGCTCAATCAAACGCTAACTGAAGGAACTGATTTATTTTCACTGTAGTTTTGTGATTCTCTAAAACCTCCTTTCTACGCAGAGATAAAAATAAAATTTTAGAATAAGAATTTTTTAAAAAGTTGGGAAATGATCAAAATTAAAATCATTGTTAATATAGGAGAATAAACATTCTGTTACGGAATTTGTATTTAATTTGCTATTTTTAGTAGAATTATGATTATCCATGTGCAATGCAGCACGAGACTTATTTGAAGAGAAAGCTACGCCGGAAAAGTTAAAATGCAGGAGCATGCCCATCTAATTAATAGATATCTAGTAATTACACTCTTTTGCTATCCAGAAAAATCGAGAAAATACCAGAATGTTCTTGTGCATGATTAAAAAACTTATAAAAGCCGGAGGAAAACATCTCAAGTCAGTGTTTTCTGACTTGTTTATTTAGTGCTGTTATTGATTGTAGAGAATTCGCGGTGAGATCGGATTAACCTTCTCTGTGTTTTGAATTGAGTTCTATTCAACGTTTTTAGTAGTTTAAAATATAACTACTGTGAGATATTTTGATATTGGACGAATATCTCTGAGGAAATGTCAGCATTTTGTTTTATTTCTTGGGATAAGAATAAATTTTATTAACTCTTATCGACTAGTGCATTCAATCCATTACTAACCCGTACGCACGCAACAATTCTTTTCTCCTCTAAAATGGAATTTAAGCTTTCTTGACAGCCTGTTAACAAGAACTCTGCTCTTTCTTCGCGAATCAGTTCATGATCGAATAACCGATTCTGTTCCTGGCGCGCTTTCAACAAGAGTTGTTTGTGAACTGTAAAAGAGCTGCAACTCCGTTTTCTAGAATCAGAGTAAATTCGCTGAGTAAAGTGAATCCGATGATCCAATTCTAGTTACCTGTCACCTATTACCCAGGTAAAATCGTCATGACTGTAAGATTGATGATCATCTACTAATATCACAGAGTTTTTATCAACCCAATTTTGAAACTTTCAAAAAATATTACAATTTTAAAAAGTAAAAAAATCATGAAATTTAAAAGAAACTGCACTCTGTTTTTTGGCACGCAGACTTAATTTAACTCTCTAACCAATTTTAAGCTAAGCAGTTATGATAGGACCACTAGTTTCAGAGTCGGTCTGCTAAAAATTAAAGATATAGAAAATAATATTTTATGTTTAAATAAGCTGCTCAAAATGGCAGAAAAAAGGCCAAACGGCAGAAAAAAGTTCTGTCATGATATTTTATTGTAAATTAATGCTCGTGGCTATTTGTGCATTTATTTAATAAAGAAAATGCTTAATTATTCAAGTAGAGTTTTATTCCTGAAGCTTGCAACAAATATTTGTTTGAAGTAGCAATTCCTGTTTTGACAGGACACAAAATCCGCGAACTGAAAACAATAAATACGAATAGAAGTTTCTTTCGAGGTATTTAGAAAATAAATAGAGCGGTCGCATAGGAAATGAAGGAACCATTGCCAATAAAGCGGCATCTTCAGAATCTTTCAATTAGCAATAATGCAGAGCACTGTTTAAAGTAGTATGTTGACAGTGACAAACTTAGGCATTTTCCATGCTTAAAGATTTTCATGAATGATTTTCCAAAGGGTGATGAAACGGACTTCTCTTGTATTCTGAAACTATTTTTAAGCATTATTGAATCAAATGTTGCGTAGGTCTCTCTAAGTTCTCTTAAGATTAAATAGCCGGAAGCGACTGATAAACTTATTAAAGTTTCTAGATAATAGAGAACTTGATAAATTCAACTTACAAATGCTTCCATGGATAAATGGAGATGATTTTTAAATTAAATTGTAAGATTTCTGAATTAGCTCATTCTTGAGATAGAAGTATGTTGATTTAAAATTGACTTTGAAAATACTGAAAAGGAGAGATAATAGAAATAAGTAATAGACAGAAGTGCGGAAAACGATGTATTACGGAATTTGGACTATCGCTTTAGGAATTTTGTATGTGTTAAAAATCCTGAAAACATTGATATTATCTTCGTATCAACACATTCTTATGGTTCATTGTGTATGGTGAACTTAATAATTGTGTATGGTGAATGGGTAATACTAATGAACAAAGAAGCGTGCGTTTAATATTTAAGTCATAAACTGATATAAATGTTACCTGCCTCTAGTTAAATAACATTAATAATCTTATTGATACTAAATAAATAAAAATGTTCTCAATTTTTTATTCTCAAATTTTGATTTGAAATTTTCTAAAAAATAATTCAAATATTAACTTCACTTTTTATATGAAAAGTAACGAATATGTATTATTAAATGTACTTGAATTAGAAATTATTTACTAACCTTTCAAATATCGAACGAAATTTAGTGAAAATGCAAATTTATTTGACGTTCTAATTTAACTGATACGTTTATAGTCCTCTTATGGTTATTATTTCCGTTCGCTGTAATAAAAGAAACTTCAAAAGAACAGATAGAGTTATTGCTTATTATTAACGATTATACTAGTCTTTGTTAACCAGATCTCTCTCAACCAATGCCTCTATTAAAATTATTCGCGTGAGTAAATTTAAAGAAATCATTGAGAAAATGTAGCAACGTCAGAAAAAGTACAACAAAAATAATATACTCAAGAATTCTCACATCAATGATTTCGGGTTTTACTATCGGTGACGGGTCATTTAAGGGCAATGGGCTTGTCAGTGGCCGAGCGGTAAAGACTCTAAACACTGGTAGTTCGATCTAGATTCTATACCAGGAGAACGGGCTGGGTGCATGGGCATTTTCGTGGTTCTGCCTTGTGTAACGTGGGTACGAGTCAGTTCAGCTTAGCAAGAAATAAATAATGAAATCGCTCAATATGACATTTCGGAGTGAATGAATGAAGAATGAAGCAAATCAAATTTTTCAGGTTTTGAGTGACGAAGAATTTATTCACGCCATAGATCTGTAAGGAATAAAAATTGCAGTGATGGGAGTGATGTTGAGCATAACGATGGAGCTAAAACAACGGCAATTTGAGAATTAACCATTCTGAAACTTTAAGCAAAGTCTTTAAATAAATAATAATAAAAAAAAACTTCCTGATTCTTCTTCGGTGGATCATTCGTTGCTAGAAATGTGACGTGATCATGTGGTCTCTGAGAGAACTATGGGATTATCACAAAAAAAGGAAAGAAAAAGACATCTGATTCCTACGAAAGAAAAAAGGAATATCTCTCATAAACATGCAGGTAAGAAACTTGAGATAACAAGTTGCGTAAAGTTTAATGGAATTTGCTTGTTCCATTTTTTTCATGAACATGTTTCTCACGAAACAAAATCTTGTACGGATTATCTGCTTAATCCCAGGAAATAAATTTAATTAATGTAAAAAAATAAAAATGCAGTAGTGTTCTTTTATTTTTAGAATTTCAGATAAATAATTTCACTAAACATTTTCGAAAGAAAAAAATGATACAGTTTAAAATTTTATCTCTAAGCGTGTTTTCGATCATCCGAAATGGTTACAGTTCCAATTATCTCCCAAAATCGAGATTCTACTATACAGCAATAACAAAATTATCTACTTGGTTGCAATAGGAACTATACTTAGAGAATGGAATGACCCATTTACATTATTTATTCTAATGGCTTGACCATACAATGCGTACCATATGCTTCTTACAAAGTCATTCTAAAAGACTCATGGGCAGGCACATATAGAGACAAACAAGCCAGCTAAATAAATTCAAAATATAATTAGAAAAATTCATACGATACATACGGGCATAAAAAAGTTTTTTTAATTGGTTTTATCGAGAATTGCTGTAAAAATAATAAAGTACTTTAAATAAAATAAATCTTTATCTGGAAGTATGAACTCCACTCTTGGGGCTAAGAATGAAGTGATGTAGTATCAGTACCTCAGTGCATTTAACCTACAGTAATTTCTTTTAAATTCCTGGATTTTAAAATGTATATATTATATTGTACGTTTTCAGCTAAGGAGCAACGCCTTCGGTTAACAATGCAAGAGACTTCAAAACGTTTATCTGCAGCTGCAAGTCTCACGAAGATCATTGTCGCCCCTTCCCCTAAGATATGAAATTTAAATGTTGTTTTCTTTATCTGTTCTTAGCATTTTCCCTTAAAATTACTTCACCTTTGCCATTTGTTGCATTTAAAACGAAACTAAACTCGGCAACACAAACAGCCCTTAGAGAGCCATGGACGGCACTGCTCTGAAATCTGTTCTCTATACCCTGTGCTCCGGGATGCTTGTGCATCGTTGCCTGGAGAAATGGTCAGCCTCTCGCAGAACTCCCGGTGTTTAGTCCTCAAGCGAACTTGGTACTCATTTTGTTGACTCCTCAAGGGATGAAAGGCTGAGTCAACCTTGTCCATCACGAGGATTGAACCCCGGACCTGTGGTGCTGCTGCAGCACGCGCTATATTTTTTGCATTTAGTCTTATAAAATTTCGTTAAGATATAATCTTTAAATTTATCTCAAAGGCATTATGCTTTCAAAACTAAGATGTTAACTGATAAAATACTGGTAATTGTGTTTAATATTCTCATTCATTTTTGTTTCTGAATGTTTTAGAAAACAGTAAGTAAAATATGTAAACCAGTCTTCCTTAATTTCTTTATGAACATTTAAATGATCTACCAGAAGTAAATAAAACAAACAAAAATAAATAAATAAATAAATTTCAGTAAGAATTGATACCCCTTTCAGTTTTAAATCAATTTCTTACTGTATATTGTAACTTCAGCTCTATCTAAATATCTAGATAAAAAAAAACTAAATTGTAAATAAACAGAAATGTTTTATAAAATGAAGACACTGCTGATATTCGCCTTGTAAATTAAAAAAAAGTGAATAAAAGTATTGCAGCCATGTTGGGATAATGGAAACATAGTAAAAATGACATTATTAACTATCAGAAGGACAGATTTCGATGTTTTTTCAGCTATTGAAATTATAATGGTATGTTTGTTTGCGTTTACACTTTGTTTATTGAAGTGACAAGTAAGTAACAGTTTAGTACAAAACTGAAAACCATTTCCAGGAATATTTCATTTTAACTGAATATTTCATCACTATCATCTGCATGACAAAGTATGTTGTTGAAAGCAAGATTAATTTTTTCACTGAAAAGTCATATTACTAACATCCACACAAATCGGCCTTTTCTTACCATGGCAATAGTTCCTAAACTATGACATAAAAGTTTTACATTCTGTTTTAAAAATATAGTTTTAGTCACGAATTTCATGTGTAAGAAAGTTATGTAGCAATAGAAAGAGTTGTAATACTTGTTCGGTTACTTTAGGGAAGAGGAGCAATATAAAAAAGTTGTCCTGATTCAAAAGAAAGTGACACCATAATTTCAGACTCTGAGGAATTAATGAAATTGCATTTTCAGATACTGAAGATGAAATTTGTGTATATATCTAAGAACTCCAATGAAACTGATAAAAGTAAATCTTATCAAATTAGATACTGTAATGTAATTAGTATGGATTATTATTTATACTAAATATATTTATGGAAAATGCATGCTGGAAGTGCTGTTAATTTTGTAGAAATATTCCACGTGGTTATTCTTTTACAAGGGAAAAAATTGTTAAAAAAGTATCTAAAAGTTCTTATATATTTATTATTCTTAAATTAAATTGAAAATAATAAACTTTTCAAGCACTTGTCAAATTCAAAAATGGAATCAACTAGATATATATTCAGCTCTGGTCATTTGAGTGAATATTTTGCTATAACAAATGTGAATTGTTTTTAAGAGTAATTATTGAAATATTTTCTCCAGAAAATGAAGTGAAGAATGCTTGAGCGTTGCCTTCAGAACGTATTGGATATATTACAAGGTGTTTTTCTATTCTGCATTAGCTCAATTTCATATTACTTAATTAACTTTTATATCCCGTTACTAGTGTATCTTAATATTCTTAAAATAGCTAATTTAGTAAAAGTTTAGAAAGAACTGAAATATACTAATAAAAATGACAAAGGTAAATTCTAATCAGATTTACTAAAACTAAAATAAGCCATAAATACTACCATTCTTTAAGTTAAAAAATACTTCAAATTGAATATGTATTCTCAATTTTATTTATTTATAATTATTCTTATTGGCAACTGATTTATTTAGTGTTATAGAAGTCGGATATTTATATTAGAACGTAAAATAGTGGCTCATATTCTATTTTTAAATTGAAAACTCTTTTGCATCCAAATGCTAAGCCATACCAAACTGGTATTTTGATGTAAGTTTTATTCTTCATAAACAGACCAGCCGCATACAGTTTTCTCAGTTTCTGCCAAGCGTAACTTAAATATAATTTTCTTTCTTTTAAAATATTCTCCACGAAAACTGTCCCTCCTTTGGCAGATTTCTTGCATATTTTATCTTAATTAAATCAACGTGCTAATTAAGAATTGATTCGATGTAATATGCTAAACTAAAATTTGGTAATTGTTATTAGCTACTAAATTTCTATAAGATATTTATTGTGCATTTAATTCATTTGAAATATCTCTGTAACAATGCCCACATCAACAGTTATGGAGAAATATGTGTTTGTAAACCTAACTCTTAAGTCCGAGATTAAATTTTACGATGTTATACAGAGTTGCTTAAATTCCTTTTAAAATGATCTTGTGATGGAAAAAAACTAATTTTCAAAACTCCTTTAGAAAGATTTAATTTCTTCTAAAGCACTGGCGTCAAAACACCGTCCATTTAAAATGAGTGCTAATTCATGGATCTCATTGTCTGCTTTGTTCAACCAGTAATTAGGAATGCTTTCTAGAATGATATTTATTGTCAGCTAAAAATGAGAGTTAGCCCAAATAGAATTTTAAAATCTCAGAAAATAATTTTGCTTTAAATCACTATAAGCGAAGCAACACTTTTCAAGTTGTTGCCACCAAATATTATCGCCCTGTACTATTTTTAAAGAAATTAAATAATGAAAAATCTGCATGAATGTATGAATGTTTTTCACAATGTGAAAAAACGACGTATCAAGCCATCAAATTTTGAACAGTCCTCCACCCGGATGCGTATGTTCGAGTATTCCTCTACCCCAACATATGCATTTGGAAGCCCGGATTTTGAATTTCGACTTTGCTTTATTATCTATTTCATATTTTGTAAAACTTTTATGAATTTCTGATTAACAAACTCAACGATTTGAAGGACAGCAGTAGCAACTCTGCGGAATAAAACATTTTTATCTCCAGCGCTAGAGACTGTGTATCGAAAATTCTTAAAATATACTATTTTTAAATATCTGTTGAATTGAATTTTATATGGCGTAAAGTAGGAAAATCGGGATATTTAATAAATAAAGTTAACACTCAAAACGTTAATAACAAAAAGACAAAAAGTATTTTTGCTAGCCATCTTTAAGAAAACTGAACATTGATACGATGAACTAAGAAAAGTGTGAAAAAATATAAAATGTATTCCAACACTTAACACTGCATGGGGAATTCTAAATTTTTGGATTTTTCTGTTGAATTTTGTATGGTGTTAGCGCGAAGAAAATGATGCCTAATAAGGAAGCTAAAAAAGCAAAACAAATGGGTTTGCAGGAGTGAGTGCAAACAGCAGACTAAGCAGGCTGCAAGCTGAGTGAAAGCGTAAAGAAATTTAAACAAATCCTTTTGAGCAGCCGTTAAAATCTGAAAACTTTCCATTTCTTTAATATATTTATGATGCATATATTAATAATATTATTGAAGATATAAGAATTTCGGTCGCTTTTTTAAGCCCATTAATTTTGTGAACTTTCCCAGAACTGCTGCTGTCATTCTCGTAAAAGTCTTTCAGGAAAACAGTCTTTCAGGATCTCTTCACAGCAGACTCGTTAGGATTTTATATCTGATTTCTAAACTTCAGCGTGGAACGCGTTAATTAAATTTTTTTTATAGCAGAATTTTAGTGAAATTTTCATTTTAAATGCACATAATTTGCATATTTGAAAATGGTAACTAGCACCATTACAGGAAACTGTCTGAGGGAATGTTTAGATTCTGTTACTTTTTCTCCTTCAAGAAAATCGCAAGAATTCTGATGCAAAATTATGAAACCATTCTGAAAAAGGATTTCTGTTTCGAAGCATTTTGAAATATGACATTTATTTGAATGTAGCTTGTATGCAAAGAGAAATTACATCAAATTCAGTTGATTCTTGAATATGCATGCCTTAGGAAGTCCTGGATTCCTCCCAATCATAAATGTAAATGCACATATCATTTTTAATTGCCCCAAACCTTAACTATTAATAGTTTGCTGTCGGCCATTCTTACAAGTAATATAAGCAGTTTATTAACAAATATCTGGTGTGCTTTATGGATAAATGCTGCATTCTTGTAATAAATAAAGTTCGAGAAATGGAATTTTTGAAGGGAATAAAGAAAACTGAGAAATGAAAACACATTAAGAGAATTGTGCTATATTCATCGGTAACAGAAGATTATGGTGCCAATTTGAAGAATGAATTGTTATTCTGTCAATGCATAAGTAGAAGCTCAGAATACGCTGCATAAACAAAATTGCGAAGGCGGAGCTAAGTGACGTTCCTAAATGGGTAGGACTCAGCTTGTGACGCGACAATGCATTCTCCATAGTTATACTATTCTAGCATTTACACTACGTGTACTTTCTATTTTCAACTAAAAATAACAATAATCAGTTGTTTATTATTGTAAATTAACAATAAATTCCTTATTTTAAATTTACCTTTTTAACAGTTAAGTTTAGGTTTTACTGAAAATAAGTGTAATAAATTATTTATATTGTTACGAATTTTGCATTTAGATAGCCAATTTTAGTAGAATTATAATTAAAATTGTTTATTTCCGCGTGCAATGCAAAATGAGACAAATTTTAAGAGAAAGCTACGCTGGAAAAGTAAAAGTACAGGAGCACGTACATTTAACATTGAATAAATGGATATCTCGGTAATTTTTATTGAAATTGAATAAATCTAATTCACTCTGTTAACTGTAACCGTGATTCCATCCTCTTTTTGGTATCCAGAAATCTCGAGAAGCAGTTAATGCTAAAACTATCTTGCGGGGCAGGTTGAAAACTATTCAAAGCCGGAGAGACACATCTCAACTCAGTTGACTAGTTAGCTGCTATTTGCAATGTGTTTTATTTTAACGATATTAGTAGTTTGAAGTATAACTACTGATTACACTGCATGATATTGAGAACACTTGTACGAATACCTCTGAGGAAAATTCAAACGTTTTGATATATTTCTTTTGATAAGAATAAATTTTTATCAATCTAGTTCTTGTTCAAATTTTTATTAACCTAGTTCAATCTGTTACGAACCGCACGTAACACTGTTTGTTGTCAGAAGTGGGATTGAATGCCAGTGACAAGAGAGATGGACGAACAATTAAGGCAGCTGGTGGCAGCCTTTGCTGCATTTCAAGAAAAGATGGAGGCTGGTCAAGGATCAGTTAAGGAAGAGATGAAAGCTGTTAAAGAGGAAATGAAAGCGGGCCAAGAGAGATGAAAGCTGGTCAAGAATCCGTTAAAGAACTGATGAAACCTGTTCAAGGAAAGATAGTAGAATCAGTTAAAGAAGAGATGAAAGCCGTTCAAGGAAAGATGGAAGAACCCGCTAAAGTAGAGATGAAAGCAGGTCAAGAGGAAATAAAAAAGAAGTTAGCTGCTTAATAGAAAATAAATTTGAGGCTATGGAGAGCAGAATAGACACTGTTGAAAATAAAGCCGGACATATTGAAAAAAAAGCTCCTTTTGTGAAAGAAAAAATCGAACAAAGCATTTCGGTCGTCCAGCAACAAATGGAAGAAATTTCTTCAATCCAAAGACAAATCGATTAACAAAATTGAAGACAGGGTTTCTGCTGTCGTCGCCAAAGAACTTGACACATTCAAGATATGCATAGCAACAGCAGGAAGCTATTCTGATGGCTTTACATTTTCATTCATGCCTGCTCGTCCATTTGTGAAGTTATCCGCATAGGACGGGAAGACCTCTTGGTAAGCATATAACACGCAATTTTCTATAGTGGCGGAAGCGAATGGATGGGATTCCCAAACCAAGGCATGTCATCTCGCCGCTTCTCTGAGAGCAGACACAGCGGGTATCCTTGAGACTCTACACGATAACCAAAGCTTAGATTTCGAGCGTTGGAGCTGCACATTGGAGAGAAATGTTTATGAAACTATAGCAGGCTCAATTAAAATCCTGTTAACAGAAACCCACGGAAACACTCCTGGAACTCGCCACGGATGTTAAAAACTATCACATCTCGCTTTTTCGGAGTGCCCGATAGGAACAAGGGAAATTCTGCTTCTGAAGCACTTAATCGACGGCATACGGGCATTTCTGAAATACAGAAAGCTCCAAGAATGGCAGATGTCAAGGACTTAAAAGCGCTCTGGTATACGCCATGCAGTTCGATGCAGTCCAGCAGGCAACACGTAGAGACAGCCACGGAATTAGAGCTGCTCAAGTCCAAGAACCAGTAGACCAAATAACTACTCGTTTGACCTGTCTGGTTAGCTTTAAACAGAGAAGTCGATGTTTTAATACGAAATAGGACTGAGAAGAAACTGATACTAAAGCGCTGGAACTGCGGTGCTGAAGGCCACGTACATAGGAACTGCAGAACACCCCAGGTCACAGAAAATGAGACAGGCAATTTAAACAGACAAGCCAGGGCCTTGAGACGGAATAGGAGTGAAACCATTCCCAAACTGCTGGAAATGCAGTGGTGAAGGCCATATACAGAGGAGCTGTAGAATACACTAGGGCACGGAAAATAAGAATATATTTCAGGAACGACGCAGGAAACAAATTAGTGGCCATTTCGCAAAGCGGAATTTGGACGATAACGAAAAACCCCATTTTAAAGCGCTCAAGGTTTCTGTAGTGAGTGGAAACAGTAATGGACTATTCATCAATAATCATATCGATGGAGGTTCTTGCAACATGACCATCAAAAGAGGAGCCAATGTTACCATCATTCGGAGAGAGTTAGCTCAACAATATAAAAATTAACTCATTTGGACGCCATTTTGCGTTACCCTTCAGATTGTGTCTGGTGATAAAACCGCAACTGATGGAAAGTTAAATGTAAACATCACATTTGGAATTGTGGCCTACCATCATACAGCATATGTGGCAGATATTGCAGATCCTTTTATACTCGGATTGGAATTTCTAACGAAATACGATTTTTCTTTAGACTTCAAAAACAACAAATTGCTTTCAGCATCTGAGGTAGTAACTATCCATCATCAGCAGGGTTCCTCACCTAGAAACGTCGACTCCTTGCCTGGAACACCCAGCTCAGAAGGCTGCAGATATCACGCTAAGATCGAAGAAAAGCACGAGCTGCTTAATCCGGTACCACGACAAATTACTACATCAACATGGGCTGATGGAGACCCGTAGAGTGATGATGAAGTCAGGAAAATCCAGCTGGAAGACGGCGACATTAAACCCATAATTGACTTAATGGAGTCCGCAAACCGAAAACCTATCTGGCAGAATATTTTGAGCTGTTTTGTCGTGGAACGACAAAACAATATTGGGCTCTCTGGGACTCACTCCATAATCGATACGGCGTCTTGTATTGGAAATTGGCAACTGATACTTTCAAGATACCGGATTCCGGATATTTTTAAAGAGCTACATAGCAGACCTACGAGAGATCACTTTGGAATAATGAACACCTTGCGAAGAGTTCGTGAGCGCTTCTACTGGGATAATGCAGAGGATGACATGCAAAAGTGGTGCCGGTATTGCGATGCCTGTGCAGGTCGGAAAGGACCGAAGAAGCGTAGCTGAGGGAAGTTGCAATGTTGGACCACCTTTTGAACGTATCGCCTCTGACATCTTAGGACCTCTGTGACGAACTGCTGATGGCAACAAATACATCCTCGTTGTCATTGACTACTTCACCAAGTGGCCTGAAGCGTATCCTATTCCTGATCAAGGAGCAGTCGCAGTAGCAGAGTTAATGATACAGCACTGGATTTTCCAGGTCCGAAATGCCTCTTCAGTTGCATTCATATCAAGGAAGGAGTTTTACCTTGACTGCAATTAAAGATCTCTGCAGGCTACTCGGCACTGACAAAACCCAAACGACAACTTACATCCGTAGGCCCCCCCCCGGGGTCAACGTAAAGAATTCTGCGAAGCTACTGGCTAGGATCTGTACCTAGGCAGTCTCGGCCATGGGAGTACACAAATAACGAACCCAGTGGTTCTGGAGGTTCCGAAAAGGCTACCTATTGGCCTGTCTTAGAACAGGGAGGTACTAGTAGCCTGGGGGTAGCGTCCCGTGCTGTAATGCTGGGTAACGGCCCTATGCGACGGGCAGCCCGAGCGACTGGTAGGTAGCAATTAACGAGTATTGACCCCCGTAGATTCGGGTGTGTCGCGCCGAACCCTCCAAAGCTCTGGGAAAGGGGTTGAGCCCCGGCCCCAGTTCTGAGGGGGGTAAAGGGCTCTCAGTGTGATTAAACTCCGTCGCGAGAGGCAGCCATATATCTAGTAATTTACATCCGCAGTCGGAGTAGAGAGGTTTAATCGAACCATCCTTAATAACGTCTCGTTGGTTGTTTCCAGAAACCAACAGGACTGGGACACGAAGTTAACTATATTTTTACTGGCTTATTGCAGTGCTGTCGACGGGACTACGGGCTATTTCCCATCTCAGGTGCTCTTCGGTCGTGATCTTTTGTTTGGTCGCCCTCCGGATGTGCCTCCATCGCCTGAGAAGCACATCCAAGTCCTTCAGACCCGGTCTTAAGTGATGCACAATTTTGCACGACAGCGCGTTAAATTGGCGACGGAGGAGATGAAGAGGCGATACGACACGAGAGCTATAGAACATCGTTCAACGAAGGATACAAGGTGTGGTTTTGGAAACCGACTCAACGGAAAGGACAGTATTCTCGCATTAACACTACGCGTACTTTCTATTTTCTACTGAAAATAACTATAATCAGTTGTGAATTAACAATAAATTCATTATTTCAAATTTAAATTTCTAACATTTAAGCCTAGGTCTTACAGAAAATAAGTATAATAAATTATTTATATTGTTTCGAATTTTGTATTTAGATAGCTAATTTTAGTAGAATTATAATTAAAATTGTTTTGTTTCCCAGCGCAATGCAGCCTGAGACAAATTTTAAGAGAAAGCTATGTCAGAAAAGTAAAAATATAGGAGTACGTGCGTTTAACATTGGATAAATGAAAATCTCAGTAATTTGTATTCAAACTGAATAAATGTAATCGACCACTACGTTAGCAGTAACCGTAATTCATTCTCTTATTGGTTTCCAGAAATCTGGAGAAGCAGAATATGCTAGAACTATCTCGTGCGACCGGTTAAAAACTATATAAAGTCGGAGGGAGACATCTCAGCTCAATTGTTTAATTAGCTGCTGTTGTTAGTGTTGCGAGTTTGATTCCGCGTTAACTGAAATATCTGAATTAGTTTTCTCTTTGCATTGCGTTGTATTTTGACGATTTTAGCAGTTTAAGGTTTAACTACGGATTATACTGCGTGATACTGAGAACGCTTGTACGAATATCTGTGAGGAAAATTCAAGCGTTCTCATATATTTCTTTTGATAAGAATAAATTTTTATTAACCTGTTATCGGACTTGTGCATTCAATCTGTTACGCACGCAAACAATATTTAAAATTAACGTCATACAACAAGTGAATTCCACCAATTAATAAAACAGTAAACAACGTAGCAGTCTTTCATACTTGTATTTCATACAGCTTCAGTATTTGCAAAGATTTTTAAGCTTGGCCATAAAAAGTTTTTTTTAAAATTTAAATTCATATGATGGAACATTTTATTATTTTTACAAATCATCTTATTGCTACGTTACGACAAAATTCCTTTTCATATCACTAAGTAGACAAGCTTCATTAAAAAAAGAAAAATATTTGTTATTGCATGTGAACATCATACACAGCTTTCATATCACTGTTTCTTAAATTCCTGAATCACGTCATATTCTCTGTAGGCCTACTTGAATTCTACACGTTAATAAATAAAAAGATATAATTTCTCATAATGGGAGACAATAAGGTAAGAAAATAAGAACTACAAATTTAGAACACTAAGCAATGCTTCACACACACAGACACACATATTACCAATAAACGTATATTATCAAGTGCAATTACGATATCAAACACTACGTAATAAAATAGTAAGTTACTTATCGGGTGAAAGTTTACAGTTTTGCTACTGTTGAGTAGATCGTCCGACTATCAATAGTTGGAAAGCATTATCAACATATCAGAACAAAACAATTAAAAATACAATTTAAATACAAAAAAAATGCCTAAATATAATTCACGATTAAAACAAGAACACAAATCTAAAATACACAAAAGATATATTAAACATTGCACATAAAATAGGTTACATTACTGCTTGTACAACCTCGCTTTGCCCATGTGCACAACGATCTGTATTCGCTAGAAAAACACAAAAGAATTGCATATACTAGGTGTCCATGCACTCTACGATCTATTTTCACTTAAAAAAAATCCCAGAATTTCACAAACTCGGCATTGAGCTCTGCCTCGGCTTTATACACAGCGATCTCTTTCCTTTTAAAAAAATCAGAGAGTTGAACAAACTTTGCATTGGCCATATACTCAGCAATCTGCTTTCACTTAAAAAATCAGAGAATTGCAGAAACCGGGCAACACCGACTCCATTGATTCGAATTATAAAAAAATGTTTCCAGCACAATGACACAACAACGAAAATAAAGCTACCCGGATAAAACGTAAGTACCTAACACCGAAACTGCCATGTTTGACATGTACTCGCTTTTTTACTTAAGTCAATAATAATGAATGAAACCTAACTTCAGTCTTATGCTTTTGCCGAATATATTGCTGACACCTCACTCAAAAATATTTCCATTAACTTACACGTGTCCGATTTCCTCTGTTGCCGTCTCCACATGTATTCGTCTAGATACGAATCGAATTGTCCTTTTGCCTGCCGAGAACTACGGACACTTGTTTTAATTACTCTCTAAGTTCCCTCAGTACTGTTGTTACGCGCACCTGTTTCCAGACCTGTAAAACACAAGCTATGATTCACCTTTAGGTGCGCATATCCTTCCTGAATCGAGATAGCAATTTGAGAGAACAGTTGATCCTGGCAGAACATTCTGTTTAATAATTTCTAAAAATGATTCGGCACGTCTGCCTTTCAACCACTTTAAATACAGGTTTATACGCCTCTCCCTCAAGCAAACCAAACACCCATCTCTCTTCGACTCTTTTCCTGTATGTTATTTTTGCTTACCAAATTTACTTTCATCGATTTCCACAATCACGCCTTTCCCGCCCAAAATCACATTCTCCTTCAAGCATAACTCCATACACACTTTATTACAAAACCTTTTCCATTCTATCACCGTATTTTTAGCAATACGTAGTTCGATCGCATAAAATCATTCCCGCACTTACCCAACCACATCCCACCCCAAGTAACTTGCAAAACACAACACTTGCTCAATTTGCTCTTCGCAAACCATGAGTGCTTTCGAACAGACTTTGTAATTTCGATGCTTACATTCGCCTCCCATAACTCTACACATCCACTCAAAACCAGTTCTTTCGCTAAACTAGATTCATATTGGTTTCACAAATTGGACATTTATACTATCTTGCAATCAAACGTTTTCCGTACACCAATCAGATCCGCTTTTGTTTACCTTTTCGCTCCAGCTGTTAAAAAAATTCAGATTCAGATACTCATCCATACTGCAGAAAGCACCGAATCAGACACACTCACCAGTGATCATAACGTTCTTTAAGCAAATGAATTCTTTTCTGTATTTTGAGCAGTTACGGTTATAATTTTTAAATCATTCATTCAGTATTTTTAATCGTTTGGTGAATCTTAATGATACATTTTCAAGAGCTAACTCGTTGCGTTAAATGTTAACAGTACTACACAACACACACAAGTAGATTTATAATAAAACGATCTCGCGCAGTAACATTATAAGCCTAA
This sequence comes from Stegodyphus mimosarum, assembly GCA_000611955.2. NCBI lineage: Eukaryota > Metazoa > Arthropoda > Arachnida > Araneae > Eresidae > Stegodyphus > Stegodyphus mimosarum. The sequence goes on along the minus strand of KK117768.1, from coordinate 251,192 downwards.
CATTTCAACCCAGTTAAAATATACTTTTTCTTCAAATATGAAGGGATAGCGTAACTATAATTTGTTTTTTGAAACGAGGTGTTTGGATGTATATTTAATATTTGCATTTTATTTCTTTTGCTTTATTTATTTGCTCGGTATTTAATTTTATGTTATCATTTATACAATAATCTTGTTACTGGCAACATGTTTTATTTTACTATTAAGTTTGTGTGAATGGCAACAACTGTTCATGTTTTAATTTTGGTAAAGTAGCGTCGTTAGCCGTGCTATGCAGCAGGCATTTTTCTGTTAGAGAATGTATCATATTTGGAATATTAATCAAGTTTGTCTACAAAGCTGATTCTTTGAGCTCAAAGCAACTACGAGGCGTAGCCAATATTACGTTATAAATAAAGTTGTCCAAGCCCAAGACAAGTAAACAACGTCTTGACTTCTGCAGCGTCTTTTAGGATTGAGTCAGTACATAAATCAATATTTTTATTGCGCAAGACATTGTTACATATAAGATAAAATATGTAAATCGAAGTTATAACTTTAATAAATAAATCTAGGCTTTGTTAGATTCTAAAATAGTTCATTCTTCTCCTTTAAAACTAACATTACACTGAATGTATGTGTGTTGGTATTGTTGTGGTCTACGAATTCCTAGATTTGGAGTGACTGACGACAACACTTGATTAAGAAACGAAACATAATTTATTAGCCAGTATTACACAGGACAGTTCCAAAGACGTGTTACAATCATCAAAAAACTATGACCGCTGAAACAACCAGCTGAACACGCTGAAACAATCAGCAACACAGCCTACATTTCTACAGGCTATCAGGGTATAACGGTGAAGACAGCTTCACGGCAAAGCACTAAAGTACAGCTCCCGACTCGGTCGATCGCTCTCGGAGTTCAAGACACTACTACTGAACTCAACGAACTCCAGGTACTCCTCACGATAAACTCAAGATACACTGACGATAAACTAGTTAATACTTCGCGTACAGGCAGGATATTTATAGCTTTTGACCTACCTTCGAGAACATTCTAAGGAAAACCGTCATATCGCCAATTTTGTCGGCTAATGGAAATTTCGAGTCTAATTTGGCAAGCCTTCCTCTCTTTGCGAGGAAGCTTTCTTACCACAGTTGGCATTTCGCAACAGTATTTTAATAGAAAACTTTATTGCTAAAACACATTCACATTTTCTTTTTCACGTTATAAAAAGAAAGAATTAGCAGTCATGTGAAAGTCAGAAACCAGAAGGTAAAGGTTCACATATCTTTTGTCCCATCGTTGATACTTAGCCTTCATTGCCTGCCCTCTTCAACATGTTTTAAAACGCTGTTTATCCTTATATGTTTTGTCAGTTACTGTTATTCTAAAAATCTTTTTCAGCTTTTTCTTACGGTTGCCATTTACCCTTTTCTGAACTCTATCTTGCCGTGACTACGCTCTTGAATGCCATTCGGTTACGAACTTAATTTAATAATAACCTCTTGATTATTTAAATCTGTTAAGACTCTTCTTATTTAAATCTGTTAATTCTGCGATTAATGTTTCATACTTCAATATCTCATGTGATATCTTTGTGTGCGATACTTCTTCCCCCCCAGGAAAAGCCTAAAAGTGTTAAAATTTAGTTTTTATCACATCAATATACTTAGTAACTGAATTTTACAAAATTGTTACAGCCTACACCACGACAAGCATTTCCGTAATATGATGAAGCTTATACCTGTGAAATCCGTACCTGAAACTTATATTAAAATAATCTATGATCCTATCAAGCAATTTAACGTTTTCTTGACATGCTGTGATTTTCTCTGCCTCTTACAAACAATTCCAGTATGAAAAATGGGTCTTTGTGGATAATGTATGGGAATTTAAGGTTTAATACTTTGCAGTAAATGCGATGAAAAAATTGTTAAGAAACACGAGAGTTCACGTTCCATTGTAACGCCCTAATTACCAGTTTAACGAATTGTTTGCTCTGAGATGATTAACGTCATGAGACATTTTAAGAACATATTCTTAGTACTTAATACAATACAACTACAGGAAGCGTCTGTGAAATTATAATAGTACCAAAATGAATTTAATATAAGCATGATTTATGTTCATTAATGTTATTTTCTTTGTGGACAGAGTCATGTGAAGCATACAAGAAATTCTTATAACAGATATGTATGTACTTTGTTGCAGCAAATCATAAAATAGCTAGAATCTAAATGTAATTTATGTATTCAGTCAACAGTTAATTTAAATACAATTTATGGTATTGGTAGTCTATGCCTTTGTCATAGTATTTTTTTAAATAACCAAAGTATTTTCCCGTATACTAGCTGGAAAAAATTGCTGATGATAAAGAAAAACCTAAGTTGTTCAAAATTCGTTGAGAATTCTGTGTAAAATTTTAACCCTCATAGTTATTTGATATCGGTTACATATAGAGATAATACATTTCCCTGTTTTGTTTATAAATAATATAATCGCAAATTACTGTTTGGAACAACTTTTACATTAATTTGTAATTATCATTTTTAATTTTTAGATGACATAGATGTTTTGCATAACTTTTCTAAATTTTCTTGTCTGAGCAGATTTTACTTCAAACAACATTTTTAGCTTATTGTTCGTCTTGTTTGCCATTAAAAGTCATTGCGAAATATAATCCATACTTGCTTTTGAGGTTTTTGGGTTCAATGATTTTTTTTATCACAGTTTTTAATTTCTCGATACTCCCTTTTCTTTTTTCATTAGAATACTCCTTTGGATTCAAGCCTTTATTGTGCTTCGTACCACAATTGTAGATAATAAAGTACTATTATCCTAGATCAAGAAAACATCTGAACATTTATTTTTACTCTTTGTTCATTTATAATCGATTTGTTTGTATTTTCATTTCTATTTATTAATTTATTTATTGTTTGCTGAGCGTTCTTTTAAACGTTATGATTTTAGATTTATTTTCATTGGTTGTTGGTCTGTAATGCAGTATTATTCACATCTCAGTTTTTTGCTGAAGGTATTTCACTCAAGTGCGTTTTAAATATGTACATGTTAAACACCGGTCGATGTGTTCGAATTAAGTTAGTTTCTTTTGTATTCATGGTGGGCAGCATCTTTCATTAATCCCACAAATAAAATGGGGGCAAAACAACAGCGTCTTTTTCTGAAGAATTTTTACATCCGTACTGATAGACTTGCCAAATAATATTTTGAGAACAACAGGCAGGGAGCAACAAGTCACAAAAAAGCAGAAAAATGATACATTCAGAAGAAGTGTGAGAAAGTGAGTAAAAAAGTTTCGATTCTTAATAGAAATTTTATTCAGTGATTAGATAGCAGATGTCTACTTTGCAGTGTTACGTAAGGTCTTATGATGCTGATTAATTTTCAGATGACGCAGTTTAGATTCGTATATTAGTGTTACGGATTTCATATTTATTTGGATATTTATTTAGAATTGTAATTAAAATTGCTTTATATTTCCGGTGCAACGCAGACGATTTTTGAAGAGAAAGCTACGTCGAAAAAAAAAGAAAATAAAAATAAAAGAGCGCGTGCATTTAATGTTTAATAAATAAATATCTTGTAATTACTGTTGCCATCCAGAAAAATCTAGAAAAATCGAGATTGTTCTACTCATAATTAAAAAGCTTATAAAAGCCGAATTGAAACACCTCATCTCAGTTATTGCAGTTGTTGTTGTAGTTGTAGCTGTAAAAAGCGAGCTGCTGTTTGTTCACTGTCGCGATTTCGCTGTGCGATAGAATTATTTGATCTGTTTAGAACTGAGTTTTTGCTAAACATTTGAGATATTGTGATATTGTGCGAATATCTCTGAAGAAATACTTTAGCATTTTGATTTATTTCTTGTGGAAAGAATAAATTTTGTTAACTTTTCAATGTATAACGAACCCGTACGCAGGTAACATTATAAATAGTTACTTATTTTAGAACAGAAAAGGAAGTACCCAAATTAAAATAAAAAATCAAGGAGCTATTTCTTGTGAAAGTTATAATCTTCATTTAAATACTTTTTTTCTTACACATATAAACACCCACCCAGATAAAGGATATGGAACTCAAAATTACTAACTTTAATTTATCCTTTTAATTCCTGATTTTAATTTGGCTAAGTCTCCTTCCTAAAGTGCTTCATCGGAAAATTAATCTGTTTCATGTTTATGTAATCATGCTTCAGTGCGACAGCTCTTGTGCAATCGGATTAAAGGATCATTTTACTATAAATATCATTTCTACTATTGCACATTCTCTTTTTCTTGTTTCGCTCTGCTTCTGCTAGCTACGTATGGTTTTCTGGCCTGTTATCGTCCTTTGTCTAGAAAGAAATGGAAGCTGTACAAATTGTGGGGTCACATAGCACCCATAATAAAAATATGCGAAACAATATTGCGTCTCTGGAAGTGCTTTATACAGCAATAAAATTATACTGATTCGACCCTGTGAATGTCATCTTTGTATCTACACACTAAAGCCACTCCAAGTAACTGCGACACAGATAAACATATTATACATTCATCTCACATAGTTACCTATTCAATCAACACATTTCATATACATTTCATAATATGAAATGTGATGATTGAATAGGTAACTACATGAGATGAATACATCATACATATAATAGTGTTAATGTGCAAATACTTAACCGAATAAAATCGTAGTTTCGTAAGCTGTTAAGTATAAAAGACCTCGGGCTCAGGAACTTTAAAACTTCTTTACCTGTATGATAATAACTTCTAATTTTTTTGATTTCCAGATTATCTTCGAAAATAACAATTATATAACATAGCCATAAATTTTGCATGAGAAAAAAAAACATAAGCGCGCGGAAACTGTGCACAGGAAATGTTTTTAAGAAGGAAGCATATTAAGTATGAAAACTACCTGTATCGTATATATCCTGTTCTCTGCACTGCGGAAGGATAGCTAAGACAGCTAAGTTTTGAACAATGAATACATGACATCATCCGAATACATTAGACGATGGAAGGTAACAGGAAATTTGGAAGCGATGAGGAACAATTAAATGAAGCTCGAGCCCTAAAGTCTTTCGTTCCGTCACTTGCTGTCTCTGTAGCCAATATCAGTGGGAAACAACTGTATCGCAAAGACCAACAAGTGAAGTACGTTTGAGCTCAGGAGTAAACGCTCAGGAGGACCACTTCTGTATGTAAGCTTGGTGGTACAGGCCAGTTACTGTACATCATCTTACTTTCGACCTAGCAGCATCGGCTAGAACAGCTGCGTATCGTGAAACTATTTGCAGTCAAGCAACATACACGTAAGGTGTATGGAAGATCACTATTGATTTGCTCCTTTTTGATACCTTCGCACAGAGTTTGTTCTACATAGACTAATTTGCAGTGGTTACAAGCCTGAAAAATGCTTGGAACTTGCAGTTACGCAAATCACGTCTGTGAAATTGACGAATACAGAGGCGAAGTTATGATGTTTTAGGCACAGATTGTGTAAGCGCGCATTCTGATCTCGATACCTTCCCTTTATAGTACTGTGATTCTAGTGAGGTATAGAAATCGTGTTCTTGCGCAATATGTTTCCGCATTTCTTGCGGCCATACGTTGAATGTCATTTTTATAGATGATGTTTTGTAGATTCTTAAGGCCTTACTGCATTTTCTAATCATGTTTAATGTGTATTTTCTTGTATAATTTTTATGGACTGCCATAACTTTATGCAAATAAGCTCTCAGCGAAACACATGACAGTTCACACCCTTTCCTGCACCTACTATCCAGTCTACTGATCCAGCTCAATGTATTACTTTACTTCAAGAGCCCTTAAAGGCACTAACTTCATGACAACCGGACCAAGTCGTTCTATCTAGCACGATGGTTCGGCTTATTTGATTACGACAACGCACTCGAGAGCTATCTGCATAAAGGGAGTAATGCCTTCGTGGAGGACTTTCTAAGGGGAACTGGCTTGTATATACGTTACACATAGAGAAAGCACGAAAACGCCTATGCAGCCAGCCTGTTCGTGGGGTTCGAAACTCGGACCGAACTTCCAGTGTTTATAGACTTTACAGCTTGGCAGGTGGTGGGCGCTATCTAACATGACAGTCGCGGTTTACAGCGGAACTTGGAACTTGGGGATTCACAAAGCTTGCATTCTCGGCTACTATTTATTGAAAACACTGCTTTATACGGAATGGCTATCGCAATGTTTCGACTTGAATCTCATCGGCCATACAGGAGATATGCTTGGAAGATTAGTTTCTCTCCGTGATTCTCCCTCGAATCTTTATGAGCTAAGAAATGTCAGTTTAATGATTGGGTATAGATATTACAGAAATGATCCTCAGAAATGATCTTATTCTTGGCGTCAATAGAAGCTACTGAGCATGTATTTCCAGCACTGATATTCATATTCCATATCGATAGACCTTCCTAAGCATTTTTTTGCAAACCATAAATCTTATGCTTTTGTTTAATTTTATTATTAATTATTTATTGGTAATTTTCTTTGCATTTCATAATGCTATTTTTTATTATACTCCATTTGTGAAGTTACAATGAATTAGAATCAGCTTATTTTTCACTTTATTGCTTAAATCTTGCATGTGAGTGTACTTTGAACATTTTGTTCAGCAACTATGTTTATTTCCAGAATTATAATAGAGAATAAATAAATATCAATAAATGTATAATTTTCCTGGGATTCTCTAATATACACGTAATGTGAATTGCTGGATTGGACAGAAGGAAATCAAAGTGGAAAATAAGAATCTTTTCATTTAATTCTGTAATGGTTTCCTGCTCAACCGAGATCAAATGAATTAATTTATTCTTTAGAATCCTCATATGAGCTGTCGGATTCATTTACACGGTTGTCGCAGCCGTCGTAATTATGTACAAAAGTTTTGGATTCCAGTAATCGGAGCTATCGCAGTTTGAAAGGAACATTATTGATGGGTTTGTTATCATTATAGCTATAATACTTTATCATTATGCTATAATAATTATTACGAAGACTAAGGCAAGTCTTGTAACTCGCTAATTTTGAATTCTCACAAACCGTCACTTTGATTAATCAGAAATAAGTCAATATTATGGTGAAATACAAACTGTGAAAGCTTAACTGATATACTATTATTTGATAGCACAGAAAATAATCGATATCTTTGATGTAAGGCAATTTATTATTCATCATTAAATTCTGCTTAATAGAGTTCGAGTTGAAATGAGACACTGTTTATTTTTATGATTAAGTTTCTGAATTAAGTAAAAATTCCCACTGGTATTTGGGAAATTTCCTTCACCGAAGCTTTTTGCTGTTTACCATTTAGAGATTTTTGGATGTTTTTGTATTTTTCGTACTGGCATCTTTACCCTCAACAGTGTTTTCACACACAACATTATCATTTCTGTTTTTGTCTATGGAATTCCTGGTGTTATTGTCATTTTGCGTACTGTAAAAGTTCTGTTGCTGGATGCATATTTCTTGAAGTCTTCTCTGTCGAATAGTGTAAATCGTAGAAAATTTCATGTAAATATTTTTAAATTTTAATCTCCTATTCTGATTTCTTTACATAAAACACTCTGATTTATTTTGGTAACGAAATTAATTATAGACCTAAAGTTTCCAGGATGTCTGCCAAATTTTACTGCGTGTGTTGCTTGAGGGAATTCCCAGTTATTTCTCTTATACAGCGAGTTTTCTGATACTAATGAGACAAACATATTGCTTTGATAAGAATGTTCAGTGATCTGGAACCTTACAGGATGTTTTGCCATCTTCCCATTTTTATATCCAGAGAGAACATTTTGTAATCGAATTACCCTGTATACTCTAACAGTACGAAACATTTTCCTTTTCGTATTAACCGCTGAAATGCATAAAGATATCAAGCAGTAGATCTAATCTGCCAATGTAAATCGAGAATTTCAAAGTTTTCCTCTTTCCATTACTATTCTTTCAGCTTGTTGTCATTATTGGTTATATTGTTAAATATAAGATGCAGAAAATGATCCGCATTAAATGGTTTCGATTTTTTTCATCCAGTATTTTCGGTTACCAATTTAATAAAAGACATGAGTTTTGCAAAGAAAAGTCTTTTTCGTTTTGCATTTTTGCTCCATAGAATACCTTTTTAAGGAAACTGACAGGTATTTGCTTTACGGAAGGGAAGGTCATGAAAAAAACAGCAATTATACCATTTCACTCGGACGGATTTCGGGATGAACTCCCGAGCAACTTTTATCTAGCTCTTATGTCAACAACCTCTGATCTTGAAGATCTTAGACAGCAAGCAGTAAGATATTTATTGTTAAGTACTCTAAGTATCTATTGAGGCAAGCTGTTATTTTTTCAATTACAGTCTGTATTTTCATCCGTAATCATAATGCATACTCTGTGTATAAGACTTACATTGCGACGTCACGTTAAATTCAATTTTAATGAAGTAATTTCTAAACATTCTTTTTATATTTTCCAATGCCTTTGCTTTCTCAACAACATTTTCACACTTTTCTAATAAAATTGCACAACAAAGCGTTATGCATAGTTTAAACTAATAACAAGTTAATTTAGAAGTCAAACAACGGAAGTTGTTCGGCGTGTTATTGTAATAAGTTTTTGGTATTATGCAAGTATATCACATTTATTAAATACTTAAAAATAAAAATTGGATCAAAGTACTTTTTTAAGTGATCTGATTGGTGCATCTAATTGGAAACAAAAATGTTCTTGAAAGTGTTACTGCTATTGAAGCGAAAATAAAATAAAAATGCATTAATATTGCCATCACTAAAATGTGCTACGTCCTTTTTACTAAGAGCTATCAAAATTTATTCATTTGTTGAATATTTTAGGAAATTCCTTGCGATGGGGTGAAAATTGGAAGCCGGTTGTAAATTTAAAATAAAAATAAATTTATTATTTATTTATTACGATATTATCGCAGTATCTTGTCCGCTTTCACAAATCTATGTAATTTGTCATTTTACTCGCTGCGATCTGTAATATTACATATCTGCTTATAGCCCATTTTATTTGATTCTTGCGCATATGAGAAATTTTTGTATTCGTTTATCTATATAACTTTAAAGTATAATTTGTTTAAAAGATTTAATAAAGCGATCTAAGCTATGAATATATTCATTGAAAAATAAACATTAAATACTAAAAAATGGAAACTAAAACTGGAAATTAAAAAATGAGTCACAAGCTAAAGAATAATAAAATAATATTAAAGCTATTACTATATTTATTCATTCTGATATTTTTTTCATAAGAAAAAGGATACATTGTTTCGTGAAATAATACAAAATTTTATGAACTAGTATTATTGAGGAAAAACCTCTATGTATGATATTTATGAAAAGACGTCATTGATGAAGCCTAAATGTTATTTTGCCTTTCTTGGTGAAAGGTAAAAGTAAACATGTTGCAACGAGTTCAGAATTTCTCTGAGTGACATGTCTTGTTTTTCTTTTTCAAAAGAGGAAAATTACAAAAAAATTTCGGTTTGTAGTGGAGAGTTTAATATAACTAAATAATAAAAACTTTGTCGAAACCTTATAAAACTTTATTTACTTATGCATTTTGCAGTGTTATCTGTGCTGATTTAGAAAACAGAAGTCATGGCGAAATTTTAGAAAAACATTAGGTCTTAGAATTCTCTTTCAGTTCTCTTAGTCTTTTTTACGGACGTGCTCGAGAAATGTTTTTATATAAACAATCCTTCTAACATATAAATTCTTTACTTGCTGAAACATATGTCAAAATTTATCCGGAAAATATGTTCTTCGTTTTATTTTTTTAATCTATTTGTTTGAATAGAACGCGAATGGAAATGTCAGAAAAATAAATAAACACTTATAGTTTTTTTTCTTGCGGTAAGTTAACGGTTCGAAGAGGCAGTTATTAAAACCTTAACAACAGTAACAAAAACTTAACTTTTGAAACCGGACATTAAAACATTTACTGAACCTTACAATTTTGAGCATTTTTTTTTTCTAAATGATATAAATCATGGAAATTAATTTTTTGTAGTAGATGTCTAAAGCGAATAATAACCGGAAAGAAGAAAAAATAAATAGAAAGATATGGAATATTTAATAAATATTAATGTTATAGGGCTTTTAGTGAAATACAATATCGAAACTATACTGCTATTAAAAGAAATTTATTTGAAATTCTTTTATTGGTAACGTCAAATAACACTTCTTGAAAATATAAATTAAAATTGCAAACAATATGTTCACCAATTTTTTTTAATCTGAAATATCTGGATGTTGTCGCAGTTATAAAATATAAAAACAACTTTCAGAATGAAAACAGCAAACACTTAGTTTTTAATGAAATTCGATAACACATTACAGTTCGATAACAGAAACAGAAACGAAACTTAGAACTATTCTCTTGTCCAACATACATCTGTAATCCCTGCTAAGCCTTTTAAAATCAACTGAAAACACAGGAGCTGTAATTTAATGTATTGAAAAACAGGAATGCGAAAGTCAAAACTATTTGTAAACAAGTCGGATTCTACTAAGTATAGAACTAATATGCAGGTCTTATATGTCGCAGAGAGTAAAAATATCAGAATAAGTATAGTAACAGGTGAGAAAGAAGAGAAAAGGGTCTGTTTGCGAAGTTAGAGAAATTAACATTGCTTGAAATAATCGTAAAGGAATTAGTATTGTTTAAGAAAATAATTGAACTCTCGACATCTTTTTAAAAACAACGAGCTTGACAGTTTTAGGTTAATATCTTCAAAGTACTAATGTGGCCACTCCACTTTCAGTAGAAGGTCATATTTGCAGTGTACGTGAATATTTCGATAAAGCATATAAAAATAAACACGAACAGTTTCTTACATATAGTTTGAGATTACGTCATCAATAGAGGTGGAAATAAAATGGCGGATTTAAAAATTTTATTCAAATTTGATGCTGAACCTCTTTCTGCTCTGGAAAATTTTATTCAGAATATGTCTGACATGCGGTAGGTAATCAAGTGCAGATGTAGCCTTCAATTGCATTATTATATGTAAATAATTAATAAATGGCAGTGTACTTTATTAAATTTGCTTGACTCTTAAAAACGTCTGTAGCGCAGCTTGAGCAAATTGGGTAAGGGAGTGGTCTCAAACCGGAAGGGCCGCATAGCCCCCGAAGCAATTTTATGTGGGCTGCGAATACATTTCGATTATATGTTTATCGCAAATTCGGTGTTAGCATTTTACAGGATCACAGTACTGAACGAAGTTTTTGTCAATGTTTTGGCTGTGTTAGCAATAAAAGAATGAAAAGGTTAAAATTAGGGGAAAAAAATTCAAGGTTAAATTTATGTCGCTATCGTAGGTTAGATATATAATTTTGTCAGTTCCGTATGAAATTCTTCGGAATACATCTAAGTTTGTACGACATTTTCACATTTTCCCGTGCGTGCTTTCGTAGAACAAGTGAACATTTAGTATCCATTTAGTAATCCGAATCTCGGCGAAGACAGAGTTGATTTTTCCTGCTACGAAAAACCTTAATATTCTCTGCAATGGCATCTGAATGGAAATATACAGAGCGATGGATAATTCTTCTCAACCTGGATTTGCTCGACTGGGTCTTATGCGTCTCCCAAATCGCCTATTAAGGGAAGTTAAATATAAGGAATTACCTCATCACCCCTTGTGTGCTTTTATGATATGCCTCTGGCTAACACGCCCACAAGCAAGTGGAAGGAGATTCTTACGACTGGAATTTCATTCAAAGACACATTTTATTTCTCACCTTTGATCTTAAAAGCCTAACACGTTTTACAGTGGCGCTCGAAATGAAATGTGGTGGATGATAACCAGAGGTGAGTCGTAGGAGGCTTGCGTGAACCCTTTATTATGCTTGTCTCTAATTCGCGATCTTCTCGTTCTTTTTGCTTGATTGATTATGATTCCAAGAGAAGCACGTCTGGAGAGTTATAAGTGTTATCACACGTTATTCTTTCTCTTCCTGAGAATTAGGATGTCGTCGGTTTCATTTAAATTTGTTCAGGCTTTCAGCTCGATGAATAATATTTCCACAAGAACAAGGTCTTCTTTGACTGTACAATAAATTTCAGATTTAATGACATTATCTTTAAATGAGCAACCTTGAATACAATTTAATTCTAAATCTTATGTGAAGACTTTTTCTAAAAATCATTACACAGCTTTAGAGCTTTCTAGAAAATAATCTGACAAGAAGAAGAAGAAAAGAATGAATGGCAGCTTCTGGTTGTACTCTATAATTAAATTTACTCATTATTTTTTAAATTTTAAATTGTTTCCTCGTACGTTTACAATTATTTCAATTTTTTAAAGTGAAATATTTCTTTAAAATTTTTATGAAATGTTTTTGTAAAGTTGGAGTCTTTTGTTGAAACTTTCACAGCTAATCACTGGTGAGAGCTCGTCAACATCTGGATTTGATTGACTGATTTCCTGTCTCTCTCTATGTTTAATTGGGGAGAACATAGGAAATTCTCGTATTCCCCTTGAGTATTTTCGGGTTGGCACATCAATATAACAACTGCAAGACCTCGGGATTTGAATGTCGGTAAGAGCATAGTTACCTTTTCATGTTTCCTATTCTGAATAAAACCTTTAGAAGTTGTCAGTTAATTGATCCAAATGTCAGTCTGGAGCAAATTTTTCTCTAATTTTGAAGTCAAAATTGAAGAGCTTTCTTTCCAATATACCCGATTCCAGCATTTAAGGTACACGAATAAAAGTTAGGTATTCATATTATTTCTTTCGCAAAAGAAAAACGAAAGACAAGACAAACACCGAGTCTATGTTCACACCCTACATAGGTCATGGCGAGTGAGAGCAAACTTGAAAAATGAGAGGTGATTGAAATGCAAAATTAAAATTTAATGAATTTTAATTTGAAAACGTGATAAAAAGAACATGTGCAACTTTTATATATTTGGCTTAAAATCTGACTGTATTGCTTTGTCAAACCGTATAACATAGAGTAGGAAAACGTCTTTAATAAATTAAATACATCAAATATTTTATTGATATTTCACAACAAAGAAAATTCACAGAAAATTCCCAGGTAAAAAATTAATGATAATCTGCACTGTTAAAATCTGTGAACGTCTATCTGTCTGTTCCTTTGTTTGTGGCATTATCTCCTCCGGAATGGCGGGAGTTGAGTTTCGAGAGAGGTACTCCCGGGTTTAAAAAAATTCGTGGGAAACCATTTCAACCATTCTCATCTTCGTACGACTTTAAACAGCCGAGATATTAATTAAAAACTCTGAAAGTACTAATTTTCGCACTCATTTTTCGAGTGGCAACAGTCTCGGAAGTCGCTAGAGATATAAATGCTTCATTTCGAAAAGTGTTGCTACTGCTTGCTTTCAAATTGGAGAGTTTGTTAATAAAAAATTTGTTTTACAAAATATGAAATAAAAATAGCATTGCCAAACATTAAATATGTTACAATTATATAATGTCATATTCTGACTTTGAAGAAGGTCATTGTATGCCGAAAATTTTCGTCAACCCTCAATGCATGATGTATATATGAATCATACCAATTTTAGCTGAATTTAGCATTAAAAAACTACGAAGCAGACGATTTACTGAGCTGATTTTTATCCTAAGGTATCCATATCAATCTTTAGCTGTTCTTTTCCTCAGCAGACAACAGCATAAAACTGTACTCTTTATTTCATTAGTGCCAAGAACACACAATTCATTTCTGTTTTACAGCGGTCAAGTTAGCTGTGTATTATTCGTAAATTCGATTTTACTCCATATAGCTGAAGGTATGCACCTTTCATTTCTATGTTAAGATTTAACCATAGAATTGTTTTAATATGAAATATTTTAGTTTTTCTGATTGACTCATTTATGCATCACTATGCATTTAGGGTTAGGCTTCACTCTAGAATGCTGTTTGATGCATATATGAATCAGGTTAAAATTTGGAGTGGATTTTTAACTACAAGACTTCACAATACTTTTTATTTCATGCTTAGTTTTATATCAGTAATACCCGCTCGATATTTGCATCATTGTTGTTGTTTAGAGTCATAAAATATTAATTTTATGTCTCTAATTATGTGGTATGTGTACTGTTTGTTTGTACTGAAAATTCCTATGATTTGTTTTTATTCATGTTCCTTTAGTGGGTAATTGTTTTCAAACCATTTTAAATTGATGCATACTTGCGAATTACATAATTTTCCCCAACAACTTAAAGTTGAATTTTCTGGTTTATTTTACTAATAGTTTATATGATGGAATTTCAATTTGAAATTAAACTCAATTTTTTTTAATATGAGTGAGCTTGTTAGATGAGCGAGAAAAACATTTGAATGATAAAGAACTAAACTAAAGGAAATATGGAACAAAGTGCCGTCTGACAGTGAAGATGATTTTGAATTTCTGGAAAGAGATGATGACAATGATCCATCCCTGCAGAATGGAGCCTTTGCTGAACTTAGCCGCCTTTTGGGTTGAGCTATTCGTTGGACTGCAAAATGGATGAAATTTCAGTTCCTAAGAGTGGAAGATCAAGCGGTCTTTTACAAAATGATTACTATGTAAAAAGACAGAGAGGCTTTGCAACAAACATTCTTCCAACTTATGTCAGATAGGATAAAATTCAACATATTACCATATGAAGCGAAAATCGCACTCGTTGTAAAATGCCAAATTGCAAAACTCAAACATTTATTGGATGTGAAAAATACGCTGTAGCATTATGCCTAAATCAGGATAGAAATTTGTTCAAAATTTTCCACATAACGTAAATTGCACAATAAATCTACATGTACAAAATATTTGATATGCCATTTTTATTTAAATTTTCATCACAATTTTGATTTGTATAAAGTCTGAACTTGACTAATTAGAATTAAGTTTCAATAAAATCTTAATTAATGCCAGTATCTCATAAAAACAATAAATAATTAAGTATTTTGTGCCAATATTTATTAATTATATTATTGTTAATGATTTTTTTTCATGTGGTTTACATTCTAAATGCTACTAAATGCATGACGATGCATATATGCATCAAACCTAAAAATTAAAAAAGTAACCAATAAAACATGTTAAGTAATTTTTTTAAATATTTTTCCATATTTATTTAAGCCATGACCATGAAGAAAAAAATGTTTGGTAAAAATATTAAAAAATCATGCATTGACGGGTTAATGTGAGAATTAACAAAATTTTTTTCTTTTAGATTAGGCTAACTGACATATATGTTAATTCTTTTATTGATATTGAAAACAGATTGTTATATTACATTTAATTTAAATCAGGACGTCATACTTATTAACCTGAAGAGTCAAAAGATTTTGTTTCCTGGTTTGACAACAACAACAAAAAAAACACACACACACATAAAAAAAAAAAAAAAAAAAAACACGAACTGGTTGTTGCCTGGAAAGAATGAACTAATGTTATTCATTACTGAAATGTTTTTATGCATTTTCCTTTCGTGTGGATATAAAACTTAGAATTTTGCTTTGGACACAGTCCGTTAGTATAAAACGTGAATAGTAATTTATCAAAATGAATAATGATCTATATTGTTGAATTATAAGTGATTTTAACTCCTTACCTTATGTATTTGAATTTGATTCTGAAAGAAAGTTCTCTTTGTATACTGTATCTTCCCAAAGTGTTCGCACACTTTAAGAATTTGCAAACAAAGCCTCGTAACAGAGAACTGAATTCGAATATAAAGGCCGATATTTTTTCATATCATCTCCATGTGATTTTGAATAAAACCAAACATTTAAATTTTTAATACTGACCTATTTTCTTTTTCTGAAATCGAAAATGTAAGGCGGCATGGATAAAAAAGTCACAAAACTGATCGTACACAGAAACATTTTCGTAAAATTTCATGAATCAAATTATCGTCTACCACTTTTTTTTCTATTTTTACATTTTGATGACATTTAAAAATTGTTTGGTTTTAATTTTTTGCTTGCTTACTTCATTATATTTTATTTAATGTTTAAAATGGCTCGTAGTCGTAAGGAAATTACAAACAGCATTCGGAAATTGATCAGTTTTTAGTATAAGGATGGGAATTCTATTCGGGATTATCGAAATTAATAAATTTAATCGCTAATTAATAAATTTATCCAATTTTACGGCGTAGCATGTGATAAAATGCTCTAAAGAAGAAAATCGGATCCAAAATAAAGTAAGAAGAGATTGCAAAGAGGACTCGAAGTGATTCAATGTGATCAGAGATTTATAGTTAGAAAAATCTGTGAAAAATCCACGTTTGAGTGTTGTAAAGATTTCTACAGAATTTACTTAAAAATTTTCTTTCTCACTTAAAACTGTTCAACGAATACTCAGATCAGATGGATTTCACGGGCGCTGTGCTAGAAGAAAATTTTTTGGAAGAGAAAAAAAATAGAAAGCTTAATCTTTTCTTCTCAAAATCAATGGCAAATAAGCCCGAAGCGTAATGGAATCATGCCTTATTTTCAGATGAAAGCAAATTTAACATTTTAGGTTTCGATTGGAAAAAAATGAGAATCTTAATCCAAAACCTTGGTAGGAACAGTAAAGCATAGCAGTGGAGGTGTTCTTGTGTGAGGATGCATGTCAGCGCCAAGATTAAATAATTTAGTATTTATTGATGGCACAGTGTTAAATATTTTAACATCTAGTTCAAAATTATCTGCTCAAAATTTGAATACTGGAAACAACTTTATTTTTATCATGATAAACGATCCGAAACACACAGCTCTACAACTTTCGCCTTTTGGCTGTCTATAATTGTCTCCAAGCTCTGAAAACACCACCTCAGTTACCAGATTTAAACCCAACAGAACGCACATGGAGAGAATTGGAAGTTAGAGCACAAAGACACAACATTAAAGCAAAAACCGAACTAAAAACAATAATGATGGAAGAATAGAGGAACATTGATGCAGATATTACAAAAGAACTGGTGAACTCTATGCTTAGATATTTGAAAGCTGTCATAAATACTGCAAGATATACCACAAAATACTAACTCACAGAAATACAACAATATTTACTAATATGCGCAGATTCCTTTAAAGAGTACGAAGACTTTTGTGAGGTAACTTTTCTGTTATTTTTTTATTATTGATTTTCCAAAAATAAATTTTCAATATGTTCATAAAATAATTAATATAGTTTTACTAAGAGAAATTTATAGATATCATTAAAAAAATTTCATTCTAAAATATTAATTTTTATTAATAAATAAAGTAATATTTCACTGAAACGCATAAGTGTACGAACACTTTTTGATCCACTGTATTTACCGTAAGAAATTTTGTTAACAATAAACTTCCAGACGGGTGATTAAACGCCGTATACCTGCACGGAATTAAAAACCACAATAAAAATATTTCGATAATCCAGAATGGCTTAGGTGTTTTTGGTTTTCTATTTTTATGCTACAATTAGAAGCACGTCTGGCAAGCAATCGGGTGGTTCAGAGTTCGAGTCCCGAGGAGGGCGTTGCTGATTTTTTTTATTTCCTGTGTGGATAAATACTTAATCCCTCTACAACTGAAAATTGAAATCAAATGTGATAAGTGATAGTCCGTCACGGAGTCTCTCTTTCTGATCGTTCGTTAAGTAGGGAAGAATGTAAAGAATTTTCTTCCTTCTTACCGCGTGCCTTTCTAGTGTAATTGAAAGCATATTGGGCTAGCAAATGGGAAGTTAAAACTCGAAATCAGCAAGGGCATTTCTCATTTTTGGCACTTCTTGTTTCGATGAACTTGATGACTCTACAAATTTAGTACTTTATTCATTCTAGCCTTATAATTCTTAAATTCTTTCAAATTTATCACATTTTTCTAAATCTCCCGAGGGTCTAAAATATTCTATACTCTTATAAATAAAAAATGAAATGTTTTTTTCACACACAACCAGGTAACGAATAGCTATTCAAATATAAAACCCGGTGAGAGAATTTAAGTCTTTGGGTCATGTAAAGCAAACAGAATTCCAAAATGAATGTTTGTATGCTATGTGACTTTAATAGTATTTAATATCTGGTTACAATAAAAAATTGCCGTGAAATGTTTTCACTATTAAATAAGAAATGAAGTGTAACTTCCTTTTGGTAGGATTTGCTGAGAGTTGGTTTTATTATTATTATTATTACTATTATTACTGCATGAAAAGTGCGTAATACTAAGGTACCAGATTTCGAAATTCAAAATTTGGGGCGCTATATAGATAATTTTTTAAGCAATTTGTTTTTACAGATAAATTATTTTATTATTATTGTTATTGTAGTGGAGGTGGTATATAGGTAAGAAGTAGCTTTATATTTTTCTTAATTATGAACATTTCTTAGAATATCTTTTTCTTTTTTCGATCTTCTTAAAGTCCGTGCAAATTTTTATCAAAATTTCATTTGGTGATTTACATACCCATCAGAGTGTTCACTTTAAGCTAAGTCTTATTACTAGTTCAAAAACGGTTCATAATGCTTAAACACTCGCTCAGTTGCAGCATTAATGCCAGGAATACAAAATAAAGCTCAATTTTTAAAACATTTGAACAAGGAATCTGGTTCTTATTAAAATATGCAGTTATTTTCATCCACTTCTGATTATTTTACCATTTTATTTTTTTACATCTTATTTTTTTATTCCAGTATTTTTGCTTCCGTGATATATTGTTTAAGTTTGTATATCAATTTCCAATAATTTATGATTTGGTATCATCTTTTAATTAACAAAAGGTCTGTTTCAACTTGACTTCAAGAAAGGATTTCATTTAATATGATTCAGCGTTTAAAATTTCCGCGAATGCGTCTTATTGTTATTTCATGCAGTTTCCATCTCCTGAAATACTTTTCTTTTGTCCATTTCTCCAAATAAGTAAGCGAAACAACAGGTTCCCGAAATTCAGTAACTTCGTATTGTGACACATCTCCATTCTCTTCAAGTGTTTGTAGAGTTTTTTTTAACATACAATGGAACAAAGTTATCCTATATTTTACTCAATACTTAAGATTTCAGAGCATCCACTGAAGCAATTACATCAAATACAGATGCAGTTTGATTTTCAATTGTGATAATTTTATGAAATGTTGAAGCTTGAGTGCTAATAAAATGTAGCCGAGCTTCTGCCACTGGATTTTCAAAGAATTTTGAAATTAACCTGGGACATTTTTCTTGAGCTTGAAAATAAGCCTTCAGTGTAAAAAGAACGGGATTACCCTTTTAATGATGGGAAGTAAAATGCTAATCTTGTTTGTGAATATTCTAGCATCATTGAAAAATCGGTTTCTACGAAACAACAGAAATTTTTTGATGTTTCTATTCTAATTGTATGAGATTTAAAATGTAAGTATATCTTAGAAATAATCATTTCTGTATTAACTGGCAAAACGTCAGTTGTTCTTATAGTGTTATGAATATGAACATTGTTTTCTCCACGTGTATCGGCTCCTTCAAAGTAAAAATCGTAATATAGGCGCAAAGACCAATAACCTTTACTTTTAAATTATTTTCTTCAAGACAGGTAGTTAAATAGTTGCTGACACTATCGGATGTTTCACCAAGTAAGGATTTAAATTCTAAATTTTTTACTCTAACTCCATAACTGCAATCTATAAATCTAACAAGTAATGGAAAATGTTTTATTTCCTTGTCATTGGACAAATCAGTTAAGATTGAAACAAATGAATATTTTCCCTAATCATTGTGGAAAGTCTTATGATTGTGGAAAGCCTTCCTAATCATTGTGGAAAGCCTTCCTAATCATTGTGGAAAGCTCTAAGGCATGAAAAGATTTAGTATTATTGCTTCGGCCTTTGTTTGCTCACACGTAAATTTAGGCTCAAATGCCACTTGAAGCAGTTTGGGATAGGTGATTTTAGATGGATATATCTACAATGAAATTTCAGCAAATGATAAAAGAATTGTTTTTAGATGCCGTGTAATAATGTGTAAGGGGATGATACTTAAACGTATGTAATGCACTGCTGATAATTAAAAAACAGATGTATGTATTATAACTTCAAAACAAATCGAAATTAATATATCATTTAAAAATTGCAGTGCTGTTTGTAAGTGAAAGTTTGAACTTCACTTACAGACAACACTGTAGTGAGCTGTGAGCAAAATTTGGTATATGCTGCGGGATTGAGAAGAGAAATACAAGAATGAAAAATAGAATTTCCCCACTACAATTTTTCTAAGGTAAACGCTAGATTCTCTTGTTTATGCCGCCTGTATGGCGCTCATCTCTTAACTTAAGCCTGTATTCTCTTTTTGCAATCTAGATTTCGTAAAGAAATATATGCTTTTGAAATTTTACGGTCTCACCATACCGTTTTTCAGGATAATTCGGGACCGAAAAACAAGTTGTAAAAAACCGGGATAGGGACTGAAAATTCGGGACGTATGACAATAGAAGAGAAACACGCCAATCTGACAATCAAATTCGCTGAAACAACCTTGTATTTGGCGTACATTTACTAAAAACACTCAATCGATTTCGAGGGTAGCTACAGGTCCCTCCTCATCAGGAGAACAAAATATCTAGAAAGGGAAAGAAACCTCAGTAACGGCTTTTTATACTCTCGGGTAGAACCATGCGCGAGGTTATATATTATATTAGAAATAATATTAATGACTTTGTCGTGCTTCCATTTTATCCTTCTGTTAGTTATAAGGTTGCACGGATTCTCCACAAATTTAATTTCCAGGTCAGTTTCTCCCCTATCAATAAAATTCACGGTACGACTCTAAAAGATTCTGTTTCTAACTTTAATTCTTGGGGAATTTATAATATATCGTGTCAGTGTGGCTTGAGATATATTGGCCAAACAAAAAGAGCGTTAAAGTTTCGTATCAAGAAACATGAATCTTATGTCCGAAAAGGCGAAATTAACAAGCCTTCAATAGCGTATCATAGTTGGAAATTTAATCATAAATTTGACTTTGGGTCTGCAAAAATTATCCAAAAAGCTTCTTCCGTTGGTGAATTGGATTTTCTTGAGGCTTTTCATATTCACAAAGATTTAGCAAGTTTAGTGAACGATTTTAAGTCTAATCCAGTCCTTCCTAGCGCTTTTAGAATTCTATTAACATAATTGTTGATGATTATTTTTGCCGATAAATGGCGTTGCCTCCTCGCGCGTGATTCTACCCGAGAGTATAAAAAGCCGTTACTGAGGTTTCTTTCCCCTAGAAAAAGGCATATTTACACTGCTATTGTACGTCCGATTATGTGCTACGCCTCTCCTGTCTGGGCTACTGTCAAACACAGAGACCTGCAAAAAATACAAGTCCTACAAAATAAATTTCTACGACTTATTACTGACGCACATTATTTCGTTTCAAATGAAACTCTACATAGAGACCTAAAAATTGAATATATTAAGGATTTCATTCATAGAATGAATAAAAATTTCTTTAAAAAAGCTGTCATCTGCCCGTTCTTAGATCATTTTGATGTATTCAACTATTTCATTTACGAGGAAGATAAAAATATCCGTCCGCTCGTAGCCCACCTCTGTGGGTCAAACTGTCCCACGTAACAATTATTACCTCACTTGACACTGTATATATTGTATATATTGTATTCTTATCATTTTGCACCATATTTTAATGTTTTATTTACCTGTTTTACATGTATTTAATTGTATCCTTTATATTTTGCACTGTTATGTAAATTCTTATGTCTTTCCACATGTCAGGAACCTCAGTTGATCTCGATCAGTCTTATTTTCTCTTGCACTTTCTGGATTTCCTACTTTGACGCTGGGTCACCCCCCTCCTTTCCACTTCCATCTTCATTTACCTATCAGGACCTCTCATCGTCATGTGCCTTTGGCATTCTTTTAGGAGCCGATAACGCCGCATCTACTAGCGGCTCTTCGGCAATACATATATGGACTGGACTGGACTTCTTTCCCCTCTCACCTCAATCATCCTTATCACCCGTTATGATCTTTTACCGTTAGGCGCCTCTTGGCAAACAATCAGGAGCCGATAACGCCGCATGTACTAGCGGCACTTCGGCAATATGTATATGGATCGGATCGGATTCTTTCCCTTCGGCCTTTCCATCGGGTTGCTTTCACCAGTGAAGGTTGCTATTTCTGCTGCTCCGTTCGTATTCGTACGTCCCTGTTCGACTCACTATGCCGAAACAGCGTCGTCGACCTGTACTCGTTGACCAAGCATATGCTACTCTCGTTGCTGCTTTTGGGCACCGAGAAGATGATCCTGTGTTTGAAATTAGCTCTCTAAATGGTGTTAGATACCTTTCAGATTATACCGACAGTCTAGGCTTGGCTTTGCTGTGAGCAGCCGATTAGCTGTTCAGATAACTAAGAAGCCAGATATTAGCCATCTAAAATTATTGTAATTTTACATTTTTATTTTCTGTTCAATTTTAGTTTTAGCCACAAGTGGTGATGAATTGTCAGCACCCGATGAGAGCATCTTGTTAAATTTAGTTTAAATAAAAAAGTTATTTAAAACCTTATTCTGCAGTATCTGTTCTTCAAAGACATAGCGAAATTCGCCTCTACTTCGTCTTCTACATAGGGTCTACAATTTATGATTCCAGAAAGACAAAGACTCTATAACTGTCGCCCGAAACAGTTAAGAATAATGGAAAACTCTACAGTTGCCCTGGCCCCAACCACTTCCCCAGCACTGGTGACTCAAGCCAACCCTATAGAAGGATTTGGCTACATTGTCGACACCATCAGAGCTTCGATGAGGCCCCAGTGTCTATATGACGGAAAAGGTTCAGCGCAACGGACCAGCTAGATGACCATTTCAATTTGTACTCAGTGGGCGAAATACAAAAAGGGGCAATTTCACTTTCAGTTCTCCGAGAACAAACCTTGAGTTGGTATAATACTCCTAGCGGCGCAAGATTTTATAGAGATAAGAAACCCATCGATCTTGGAAACTCTATTTGAGCTGGCCATAAATTACGACAGCCGTCGCATTTCCAATAATGCACACATACAGAGGTATGGACAAGAGTACAGAAAATTTCCGCACGCCTAAGCCGACGACGGCAGCCAAAATTCAACTGCAGGAAGGATTTTTCGCCGAAGAGAAATGCTCACCAAAAGGAAGGTAAAGAGCGAAAGGAACAAACGAAGCCAAAGCAGTTAAACTTCTGAGGGGTGGTGGAAAAAAAGAAAGGCTAGCGGCCCCGGGAAGAGGAAAATTCCTTCTAAATACATCTGAATATAGTGGTGGTAAAACATTTAGAGTTAACAGAAATACAAATTATTTTAAAGAACGTACCGGCAATCGCATTCTTTAACACGGGAGCAGAGAGTAGTTTTTTGGGGAAAAATTAAAAAATGTTTTAGAGAAAATTTCCGGCGCTAGAAATTATACGCTATAGGTTACATCATTTATAACACCGGTGGTGTTGTACCGGTACCAGTTACAGCGGTGATTGCAACCCAAGGAATATGGTGTGCTTGTACTGGAAAGCTGCTACTATACGTGTAGGTAAAGGGGGAGCAACTAAAAGCTACTTTTTTTTAGTTAAAAATTTGCAACCTAACGTTATTTTAGGTATGGACTTCCTCAAGTGAGAAGAAGCAAGAATAAATTTTCAAGAGGCTATCATTACTCTGGACATGGCTAAGGAAAAAAGTCTGCCGAAGTAAAGCTTCCAGCTCTGGAGTTGAAGGACCTGAAAAAGGACGAAGAAGAAAAAATTGAAGAATTGGTAAGAAATTTTGCAGATCGTTTTAGTGACCAACCGGGTGTTACTCAAGTTGTAAACCACGCGGTCGACGTAAGAGATAATTTACCCTATAGGGCTGTAGTCCGTTCGCAAGCCCAGTCATGTTATGTCGTAAAAAGAATAATTTACCCCTACGGAAAGTAAAGCATGGCGGATCGCTATAGATTATCGAAAGCTAAATAATGTAACACAGTATCCAGTTTATCCGTTACCAATGACAGAGGCGATAATTAGACAAATAAATTCCACGAGATATATGACAACGCTAGATCTTACATCCGGCTATTTTCAAATCAGTATGAAACTGGAAGATGTTAATAAGACAGCGTTTATCACAAAATCTGGCATTTACGTATTTTTACGTAGGCCACTTAGTTTACCTGGTGCCCCCGCTACTTTTCAACGAGCCATGGACATAATTCTTCGACCAGTTCTTGGAAAATCCACTTTCATCTATTTAGACGACATAATTGTTACTAGTAATACGATAGACGAGCATATAAAATATTTGACGAAAGTCTTCACACTTTTATAAGATGCTGGTTTAAAAGTGAATCGTAATAAGTGTAAATTCGCGGTAAAGGCATTGAAATATTTAGGGTATAAAATTTCCGCCAAAAGTATCGAAACGGAAGATTAAAAAATTGTCCCCATAAAAACTGCCCTCCAACAAATACCGCGAAAAAACTTGGTCATTTCTCGGAAATGTGCTCATATTACGGGTCTTTTATTAAAAATTTTGCACATATAGCTAAGCCTCTTTTAACACTAAGAGAGAAAAAAAAAGAAAAATTTTGTTTGTCGGTGGAAGCCAATACGGCGTCTGAACAGGTAAAAGCAGTTTTAACTTCAGCACCAGTGCCAAGGGCTCCTGATCCAGACGGTCAGCTTGAAATATCTGCAGACTCATCAGACTTTGTCGTAGAAGCCGTCTAATCTCAAGTATTATCATCTTATTTTCTTCCACGTCGTATTTAAAAAATAAATGCAAAACAAAATTGAAAGTGGATCCTAATTTACGGTTAAAACTAAGTGAAGTAAGACCATATATAAAGAAACTAATCTCTCTTAAATAGGCCCAAATTTCGCGCTAAATTTTAGAATTAAAGTATTATAACTTAAATTAAAATCTTAAAAGTAATTAAAATCGTAACCAATTATTAATCTAATATTTTTTATGTGTGCATCTTTAATACAACAGCCAATAGGTTGTGCAAACGGGAAAATATATATTTTTTAAATATTTCTATTGAGAAACTGAAAAATAATTCTTGTAAATGGAGTAGTGATACTAAACTTTTTCAATTTGTGTTAAATGGTATGCGTTAATCAAATGGTTGAGAACCGCTGATCTAGAATATAAAGACGTACTATCGCTTTTTATGTGTCGGTATGTGAACTCTGAAGGTAATATTCATGGTTTATAGAACTGTTCATATTGAAAAATTGTTCATATTTGTTTACTTTGTCTCTTGCTTGGAAAGATGTAAAAAACATTGCTTTGCGTCACTGTAAGTATAAACTTTTGTTTATGATTCTGTTCGTAGGTGATAAGTTGAGAGACGGAGGATTCTCTGGAGATACACTTGGCGTTTGTGGCCGACATACTGAATTTAGTTACATTGTAGGGATTTAAATTTTTTTCACTAACCAGTTAAGTTTACGCTTTGTTTCCCATATACCTTCATTCTCCTAATTGTCAATGCCAGAATTTAAATTTGGTAGCACGCGTGAAGGTACGTAAATTCTACCATTAGGAATAAAGGTTTAAATACTGAGCTCTGGAAGGTAAAGTTAAAAGAGTGGGCAAGCACTGTACCTTTGTAGCGTGAACTTCTGTTTCTGCATTTATTGCTGGTTAAAATGGCGTAACTGCTTTTAATTTGTTACCACGAGACTTCAACTCCTTTTTAGGTAACATGATTATATGAGCCCTGGGAAAAGGCTACTGTTGTGGTAACATCTTTGAATTTTAATTCTTACTAGCTGAGTTACCGCCCCAATGAGGCGTAGTCTGTTAGCGTCAAGTCGACACATTATGAATTTTTTAAGAATTTAATAAAGGGTTCTTTTAACCCCTCTCCTGTCTGGTTCCTACTCTTACTTCAGCTGACACAATGAAAGCTTAATAAGTAGATATTACAATGTGTTCAGCGAAGAATATTATAGTAAGGAGAAGAAGCAGATTTGGGTAGATATAGACAATTCTGTTTCCGTCCAGCTGTCTCAAAGTGACGGCGAATTAATCGAGCATATACTGGGAAAGGAGAAAGATTATGTTGAGTATGGGGAGGATGACCATTAAGATGAAAGATGTAAAGGAAGAAAGTTTACGTGGAAGAAAGTTGACAAAAGACTGCAGAAAAATTTTCCGAGAAATGTTCAATGTTTGTCAGTACATGAAGTTCTGAAACTTCATTGTATGCTTTGCGAACTTTTAAAACTACGACGACAGTCTTGTGAGTGGGCAGACATTCGAAGTTATATGCTGTCATACTAAGAAATTTGTAATTTTCATTTGATAATAAATATGGTAATTTTATAATGTTTAATTTTGTTTCATAAAATCTTGCGTATGCGTTTTAATCCTAAGTAATCTGTGTGATATTTATTTAATTGTCCAAGATAGATAAAAGAATATGGCCAACGAGCTTCACATGCTGCAATTTCTACAGATGGCAACACAAAAAAAAGGAAGTTATAGAAATATGTGTTCAATTATCCTTAATGGGCGAGGTCCCGTTGCTGCCGATTAAAGGGGATTCTTTTACATTAGTGATTTTGTTAAATTAGGAGTTCTGTTGTATTAGTGATATCGTATTAGTTTAGTGAGTATGTTGAAAATGATCTCTGTTACCCAACAGGACCTTTTTTTTACGTAATTTTCACTTCTGTGTTCGTTATTTTATTATTTATCTTATGAAATTAATACTAAGTTCTATTTCATCCATGTTTTTGGCTTACTACACTTTGTTTCCTCTGAACTGATTTATGATTATTTGATTATAGATTTTAACACAATCTTAAAAGGAGATCAGAGATTTTAGAATTACTTTCATCAACCTGAGCTTGAAACTTTTATTATTATTCCTGAATTTTTGACAGTTACTGGTAATATTAATCTGACACTTCAAATTAACTTAAAATCTAATTTAAGCATCAAAGAAATTTAAGTATTTATGAGTACTAATATATTACATGCTAGATATTAAATTCATGCTTGTGATAATACTTGCTTGAGTTGATTCTGTAATTTCTTCCTTTCTTTTGAACATTCCAGATGCCCCCTATATTAAATACTACGGAGACAACATTTTCAAAAACCTAGAATAAGCTTTTGCCTTCATCGATGATAAATCAGTTTCTCCGTTTTATCTGTAGTCTTATCTAGTTATTTTAAAACTCTGGCTAGTTTATACACCTTTCTTCATTATAAGTTTTTATTTAGTTCACTTATAGTGTTTCATTGTGAGTGGAATTTCGTCATCAATTCTTAACCTACTTTCTGATAAGCTGAGTTCAAATTTTGTGCCTCAATTCCAATGCAATGTGGAAAAGCACTTTTTTCAAAATTCGATTTAGACTTTTTTTTATTGCAATGTTTAAATGATATTTTGCACATATCTCCATTTAACGAACAAACTGAGCATATCAGAATTTTACTGTTTGAACCATAGAATAGAGAGGAAACAAATATTTTCAGTGAAACCTGTATGAAAATTGCACATGAATATTTAAATTTATTTTGAATTTTTGAAAATCGCTCGATTTCTTAGATTATTTTATGTTTAATAATATAAAATTTTAATATCTCAAAATTTAACATATAAAATTTTGCAAATTATAAAACAAACGTTTAGTCCTCTTTTAACAGAAAAATGATAAAAAATTATTATTTGAGCAATTTTCTACATTTCTTAAAAAAATGTGTCATATTCTGAAGGAAATGGAGATATAAGCGTTTCTCACGAAAAAATTGCTTTTGATTTGCCATCTTTGCATACTTATTAGCGAATTGGTGACATTTGTTTTTTCATTTTAACTTCAAGTAAAATGCTCATTGTAAAACTGATATTCCATCTAATTTCCGAAATTGAATATTCAATGCGATTTCTTTGATTCCTTCATTCTCTGAATGGCGATCAAATGCTTTTTTATTTCATAATTTTTTAAAAATTTATTGCCCTTGTTTTAATGCAGAAAAATTTCATCATTGAAAACGTGTAATTTAGACTTTAAAAAAATAAATAATAAAAAATCTGAAAGGTCTCATATTTTAAATTACGTCCAAATGGGCTTTTTTTCAACATTTTGTGAGTTACTTTTATTTATTAAATGTCATGTTCCTCGCACTTAAACCATAAAATTCAGTACAAGAGAAATATCGCAAAATTATTTTAAATTGAGCATATCTTTAGAATTTCTGATACAGAGTCTCACGCGCTAGAGATAAAATGTTTTTTCTGTACAACGTTGCCATAGCTCGCTTTGAAATCTTCGAGTTTGTTAATCAAAAATTCGTTAAAGTTTTGTAAAATTGAAATCGATAATAAAACAAATTTTACATTTGGGCTTCGACGCCCATATTGGCTAATGGGCGAAAAGACAAAATTTTCGGGTCAAAAACATTTAGTTAACTTTCTGTCAAAATGGATAAAAGGGCACTGAAGTTGGTGTAATAACTGAATTCATTCACTGTACTACTAAGAGTTTCACTTGTAAACAAATAGCCGCCACGTTAGGCCTAGTGCTATTTAAACTTTGAAATTGTTGGTAATTCTATAACTATTGCACGCAGATAAACGAAAGGCAGGAAATCCTTAACCGGAACATAAGAAGAGTACAATTCAATCACCTTTAAAGCAAAAATTCAGAATTTACCAACATATAAGAATAATATAAGAATAAAAAAACAGATCCTTGTTACAGAGTAGGTATGTATCTATATCTATATTTATATCTATATCTATGTATATTTATATATCTATTTATCTATGCATATCTGTAACTATACCTATATCTGTATCTGTATCTATCTATCTATCTATCTACGTGTATATATATATATATATATATACGTTTAATGCAGCGGATTGCACAAAAAATGAAGGTGCACAATTAGATGTTATAGAGTCCCACTTAATTTCCATACAAAATTTTAATGTGCCATGGCTAATCGTTTTTGAGTTATGCGAGATACATACCTATGTATGTATGTACAGATGTCGCAAAAAATCATTTCTGAAGTCATTTTAAATCCATTTACAATCCGTTTTCGAAAAATGAGTCCATTATTCTGTCCATTCGTACAGGTGTCAGGAAAAAGAATCGTTCAAATCGATTCAAGAGCTATTAAAATTCATATTTTCGTTGAAATATGAAACCTAAAATTTTTCTCACTCACAATGCTTCCTTTACTTCAAACAAGGATGTAAAAAACATATTAAAGATTTTTCCGTAAGACACATATACTATTATAGAAACATTTAACAATATTAGAAGGAGTTTCTTATAACAAATGTTAAAGCCATTAAGAAATCATTTTACAAATTTTTGATTAATAATCTCAGTACTTTTTGTTGTAATAATTGTAATAAAATAGTACTGAATGGCAACATTTACACTTTTTTTGACTAAATCACGGTATAGTTTATCACGTTCGTTCCAAGATGCTGTTTGTTTGATGTTTTGTTTAATTTAAGTTTTAAGTATTTTAATTCGTTTTAGATAGCTCATAGATTTTTTTAATTAAAATGTCGTATATTGATTGATAATTAAAAAAGGGTGTATTTTAATGACAGTTGATCTCATTTCAGGCACTGGCCAAATTGTGTTATTATTATACGCGTATAAACACTTTAATTTATGTCTGGGCCAACTGTGTCTGAATCAGAATTTTAGGACTGATCATAGGTGTAAACATAGCAATATCGAAGACTTGAAAAACATAGAAAAACATAGAGCAAGTCTGTGATCAAAGTTTGCTGCAAAATTCTGATTTAAGATGCCTGGAGTTCTATGCCAGTAAGTTTAATTTTCCTTTTTAAAATTTCGCAGAAGTGTGTAAAAGCATACAAATGAACATGTTAGGAAACGCTTTGCTATTACGTTTTTTAGAATAGTATAGATAAATGAATGACACTATAAAAGTGTACGAAAAAGCATATTTTAATAATAATTACTTTTCTGATTATTCCCAAATGCCTTTTTACACAAACTCAAAGCACTGTACAGAAGAATGATAAATATCTGGACTGGCTGGACCATAGTGATTGTAGTACTTGGATTAGTCTTACTTCCCAGACTAAATGCTTGATTATTATCAGTTAAATGAATTAATTTTATTTTTCGTTTATTTCATTTCACTTCAACAAAAATTACAGAATTGAAAAGAAAGAAATTTAGTATTTCCTTATTGAAGAAGCCATCGTGATTAATTTCAAAATCGACTAACTTAATTGCTCAGTATGTAACATAAAAAGTTTCAAATCTCGCAAAATATTTTCTCTTCTAACGCTTTACAATGTAAGTACTAGAAAAATCTAATTCATCGAAACAAGGTATAATATATACTACATTTAACTTAATATAGTTATGTATCATGTAGTAAGATGGATGTTCATTACCTGGAGAGAGAAAAAAATCTATTTTGTAAAATTAAACCGGTGATAAGTGACGGAGGACGGGGATACTTGTTGTCTAACAGACGTGAGCAGATATTTATCCCACGTCTTGCAATATTTGGAGATGCTAGCATATATAGTGAGGTTCCTAAGGACGCTGTATCGGAAGTGTTTTAACAACAGATTCATACGGAGGAGGCAGAGATTCTGTTCATATAAAATATTTTTTTGCCTTTACAGAATAATGCTGAATACTATACTTCTGAAAGTAAGAGATGCATACCATAAATATATATAGTACAGTACACAACTTAAATATATACAGCACATAGCATATATAAGTACAGTACACTTTGAACATAAATAAATAACTATAACACTTAACTAAATTAAAAGTTGAAACATAACTAAATTAAACATAACATTAATATAACTAAATTAAAGATCAAAATTATACACAAATTTTAAATTTACGATCACTTAAATTAAAAAATAACTTAAGCTTTTAAACTAAATACAAATCCATTTAAAGTTTTCAATGCAAACGTGTTTTGTATATTTATTTATAAGTAAAATTATCTCTGAATATTTAAAATTATGTTTTAAAGTGCGCATGTTGTAGTCATTATAATGTAAGTTATAATAACTATAACATGTTAGTCATTAAAACGTTAATTTCTAAGTTTAATAGTTAAATGTCTAAGTCAGTTTTTAGAATTTGCTTTTAAGTTCTTTGGGTAGATTTTTAGCACTGATTCTGTTGTATTTATCACTTCTGAATTTTATTGGCGTTTTCATGCTGTTTGGCAAATAGCTCAAAACAAAATTCTGTATGGCAAAAAATTAAACACGAAACGTTTGTCTCCCTTACGATAAAATATAATCAAACATTTAATTTCAGAGCTTCGAGTGTTTTTTTAAAACATCTTTGAGAGCCAAAAAGCAATTATTGCTAGAGTGTTAGTGCTTTTTACTGAAGGGGAAAATATAATGTTTAATTGCAAAAAATATTTGACATACATATATATTATTGTATACCTATTTTGCAGTTTAAATAAGTACTCTGAAAATCAGTTAAAACTTACTTACAAGCGAGGTTTTGTTTCTTTCGTCCTGGTGGGAAATTCATGGCGTGAAATATTTATACGTATTAAAAAAAAACACTTTCATACGTGGGTTACTCCGAGCTCTTCTCGTCACTCAAACTATAAATGACCGTCTTTAAGACTGCCGAACATCTGAAGATGATTTGCGCTGGCGATTTCTCAATAATCTTGGTGCCATTTACATAATGAGGACTATCATTATAAGGAAATTACACTAAATCTACATACAGAAGTACTAGCTTCGGCCTTGAGATTAAAAGAAAGCTGTTGTATTACAACCGTTGTAAATTAGTTGCATATAATTTATTATATATTACATTTCAATTTTGGAATTTAACTGTCATAATTTTTCCCCAGATACGGAACAACAGCTTCGGTCAACAAGCCCAGTGATTCTAAAATGGCGATCTGCAATTGCGACAACTGTCCTTGCAGGCGAGGTTCTAACAGACGCCTTCTGCATCACAAGAAGGAGACAAGTCCAGGTTGCATCGCATTCCAACTTCCAAGGTACAAAGAACCCGTCTCGGATACCTACAGCCACTCGGTCTATAAGAAGGAGTTCTGCAACAAGACGCTTATTAGGCAATTAAAGGAAGCAGCCCATTTGAAAGCGGGGCAACGACATCAGCCGCTACCATCCCGTTTCGAGAACGAGAGATTCACTTTCAAGACGATGACAGAAACAGATTATCGAAGATATACTTTACGAGAGGAAACTGCATGCAAAGCCAAGTTTCCCAGAACCAAACGGAAAGAAGACTTCTATTATAAACCAGGTGAATACGTCAATGAAAAGAAATTCCCTGCACAATCATTGTCTCATGAAGATTATTGCCCGAAGAAACCCATTCCAACATATTACCGCCCGGAGCAAGATTGTACTCTGCCTCCATTTGAGGGCGCTTCTTGTTATTTTACCGATTATAAACCTCATCACCCCAGCGCATACATGCAGTCTAGGAAATGTAAGAAGAGAGTGAAATTTGACTAGCATGCGTTTGATTTGTGAACATTAACTTGGTATTTCTCTGCAGTTTGCAAAATTTTACTGTGCTTGTCATAGAGGTGAAATACGAGACGATTTGTACATATTTTCCGTATATTTCCCTAACTTCTAATGTTTTTGCTTCGGTTAATGAGACATTATGTATGGTTAATGAGACATTATCAAGTGTTAGAATGAAATATTAGATGTAACTTCAATAGTTTTTAACAGAGTGTAATGTAAATACTAGATTGTTGTTTTTGTTAATTTTTAATATTGTAGCATTATAATGCAAGAAGTATGACATTTTATATTGTTCCAAAATGTGTTGTTGTATTTTTTGATAGCGTCATTTCATATAATGCATGTATTCTCAACATATAAAACGTTTCATCACAGAACAGAGCAAGTATTATAAGGTATTTTCTCTCCCCTTTCCGCCTGCATATGTGTAATCCGAAGCATATTCGATGCGTATTAGAGAGGTCCAAGGTTTGAGTCCCCTCGAAGGCAATGCAAATTTTTCACGTGTCTTGCTTCAAAAAACCCTAATGACTCTACAGTGGCGTCCAACTAAAAGGTGATGGACGATAATTCTTCATCACCAGGATTTGGCGCTTGGGTTTCTTAATCTCTAGTCGCCCTTTAAAATGTAAGATATTTTCTCCCTCCTTTCTTCATGGTTTTATGGCTAAGAAATTGGAAGTATACTCGATGCGTCTTCGAGAAGTCTATGGTTCAAGCCCCAGCTAGGGCAATGCAAATTTTTCACGTGCCCTGCTTGAAAAAAAAAACCTTATGACTACAGTATATTATTTAACAGTTTAAAATTCTTTCTTGACAGTTTGATTCTGTGGCGATGAGTGCTTCTAGCCAATGGGCTTGTTTTGCCGAGACAAACTAGAGCGTTTCCGCGCATTACTTTATCCTGTAAGTCGTTAGGCTAATCTAACTACATTTCATTCTATAGTTCAATGGACTTGTTTAAGTGTTAAGCCTGAAGTGTTGGCTTGTGTAAACCCAAGTTGGGTGATTGTTAGGTCTTTGTGTTCAAATAAAAGGGCTATTTACATCCTTCTTCTGACTTTGCCTGTCTACAGTTTAAGATAGGAGGATTATTACCCTATATAGTCTTTCTATAGCTTATGAGTTTATGCTACCAAAAAAAGTGAGACTCTATAAAGTGCACAGAAGCATGTTACTACTTTTGCTTAATTTTATTAGTAACAAATGATTGATTTTATAGAACAAAAAGAATATAATTTTTTAAGTCTAACCCGCTGGAAAAGCTGAAATATAATAAGAATATTAGAATATTTTGTCTAACATGACGCTTAGTCAGAAATTATGCCGGTAGTGATATTTTGATTTTCAGTCAAATATTCCTTTTCAGTCACTTATATGATATTCCTTTTCAGTCATAGATGCTTTTCACTTTCAGTTGTCGGATATTTGAGGGAAGGAGCGAAATATAGTTCAAATGAATTGCATGGTTATACCTTGTAGAATATCTGAAACCTCTGAAATATGTTTGATGTTTTATGCTTAGATTAATTTAAAAATTATATTCCTGATACAAAGAAGTTACTTTGAAAACTTATTTTTTCGAAAAGAATAAATTCGCTGGTGTCTAAAATCCATCCATTTAGAATATGTGCTGAATTCATGGACCACAAAATATCTTTTGTTGAGCCAATGTTTAAGATCAATTTATTTTGGAAATATTAATTATACCTATATTAATTATATTTATCTCACACATATTAATTTTACATGTATTAGTTATATTATTGTACAAAATTAATGGCATACATATCTTATATACGGCAATATAATGGCAATTTTCCAAAAATCGCCTTGCCATTTAAAATGCAAAGAATTTTTTTAAATAAAATGAAGTTTAAATGAAATAATATTTATGTATATGACAATTAAATGATGTACCTCAAAATGCTTCAATTTTCCATTTTGCAAACGCGCGTCCTCTATAATGTATTCCCATGACATGGTTGAGCGCGTCTGGTTCCAGTGAAAACATTTCTATTTGAATATTTTCTTCAGCTGCTGGATAATGCGGGTATTGTAAACAAATCCTTAAGTAGTCTCAAAGAAAAAGAAAACTGTAGCGGTTAAATTGGGTGAATACGATGGTTAGCTGAAAGCAGTATTTTTAAAAATTAATCATTCTGCAAACATACCTGTTGAAAGGTGCGCGGTCTATCTCGCTGTAAGGACGTCCTGGGGATACCAAGATCATGATTTTGGTGTCGAATTGACATTGATGCATTGTGTTCATTGCTTTGCTTATCATGAGAGCTCTTTGTCGTATGAACCTTTTTCTTATGACCTAGTTTCGTGTGAAATATGGTCTTCCAATTCGTGGCAAATCGATCATAGATCCCTGCTGTTAAAAACAATGAATTAGGAGGATTATAGTCGATTTAGTAGGTGGATTCCTTACTCAACAATGACGCATGTATATTCTGTGTGTGGGTACAATTGACCGCCCTCCAAAAAAGGAAACTTCTTCGATTTTTGTTCTTTAAGCTGTGCTGAATTTCTCCATAACAAATCTTCAAGAACTGAAATGTTAATATCCAAAACAGAAAATATATTAGGAAGTTTTTATGAATTTTATCCGTTGTATCGCAATTTTTGGTCCTTCTTATACCTGGCCTATTTCAAAAGCCAGTAATTGTATTTATTTTGAACTATATTTTTTTAAGCATCTGTGCAAATAAAATACGGAAACCAATGTATGAATACACATATAAGAAATTCAGAGTGCCTGGATTGTTCATAAAGATGGTTTATAAAGATTCGTTTTCACTTATTTTTCCTAAACAGCTCTGTAAATATATTACTCAGATAGTATGTGAGACTCCACATAATCATCCCTAAATACGTTTAGTAGAAGGCAGGTGCAATAAAGATGTAAGGAATGTTTTCTTCCCTCACAGAGGGACTTCATGATGTAATTGGAAGCACGTCAAGCTCGCAGTCGGGAGGGCCGGAATTTCAATCATGGCCAGAGTACTGCTGATATTTTCATGTTTCTTGCTTCGACAAGTACTTAATGATTCTATAGAGTAACCGGCAAGTTATAGTTGCAAAAGGCTTTCTCTCAAATTAAAAATTACATGGTATCCAGAAAGTCCCTAAATAAATTTAACAGGTAATTGCTTGGGAATGGAACAACATTTAACTTTGGTACTGGTCTCACTTTCACAAGCAAGGTTTAATGCTTTTGTGGTAGCTTGCCACCCCGCTGAAAAGTGACCTCTGGCTGACGGTCCTCCAACTGTGAGCAAATGTAATTAATCAATGTATTGAGATAAATTCCTGCTATTATATTTTTTCATATGATACAAATGGTCCTAAAATCGTATGACGCAGTACCTCACATCAAAAATTCACTTCGGGGTATCTCACTTTAATTCCGTTGTAATATGAGAAGTTTTGTACCCTCAAATCCGCAGATTGTGTGCATATCAAATGAAAACAAGTTGTTGGGAAAAAGCTTTGATATACGTGTAATACCACCACGAAAATTTAGAACACTACCTTTCACAGGGTGCCCACAGTAAAGGGTAAAGTCTTCAAGGGCTTTGAAAAACATCTTATATATTTATCATCATCTTATACTTTGTTCTGTACATTAATTAATTTGAGCCCACCAGCGGCTGAGCGGTAAAGTTTCTGAACACTGATAGTTCCAACCTGGGTTAGATTTTAGGCAAACGGGCTGGCTGCATGGGCGTTTTCGTGGTTTTCCCAATGTGTAACGTGTATACGAGTGAGTTTCCCTTAGAACTTTCTCCACGAAGGCATTCCTCTCCTTATGCAGATAGCCCTAGCGTGCTTTGTCATAATTAAATAAACCAAATCAAACCTGATTAATTTGCTATCAGGCGAGAATGGGCGAAAGTAGAAGTAATAATGAAGGAAAAGTAATAACATAACCTAGCTTATTTAATTGAAAGCCCCGCAATTGGACATTCTGAGAGTGGACTCTAACCTCAAATAAAAGATTAAACGAAAAGCACCCAACTGAATGAAAAACGATTCAACAATTTCAAATGCATATTAATTTTATAGAAAAGTATTAAATTATTTTCCCTCGTTTCAAATTATATAGCCTAGATTTCAAGGCTAAAGAAGGTTACCAAATGGAAAAAGGAATGCATTCAAGATATCTTCTTTATACGTCTTCAGGCGAAGTATAGCGAAATAGACGTCTTTCTATTTCCTTTATAATTCACTTGAAGTCCATTTGTTTGTTCTAGGCAAACAAAATATATTAAAATCTAATGCCGCTGATTCCTCAACACATAATTTTTTTGTAAAAGAAAGTTGAAAAAAGGAGATTGTAAGGACAAAAGTATATTGCAATTACTTATATATAAAATAGACCCAATTATATTAAAATGCAAGCCTCCCTCTTTGTATACGTACAGATTAAGACTCTAGAGGTGTTAAGCATTTGAAAGAGTTTGATGCCTCACCATATACCATTTGTTTGTTTGTGGTTCAGGTGTGTGGATCGCACGCCTGAACCACTTTCACTTGTGTTCAAACCACTTGTGTTCAAACCACTTGTGTTCAGTCACTTGTGCTCAGGTGTGCAGATCGCACACCTGAACATACGTGGCTCTCTGGCTTAATTGGGCTTCTGTCCGTTATATGTATGAACACAGCACATACGGTAAAATATGATTCCTACTGTTGTCAGTTACTAATGTCCTAATGTTGGTCGGTTATTGTTGATATAATTCATAATCTTTCTTGATAGCTTTCACGCCTTTTCAAAATTTAATAACTTCCATTCCACTTTAAAAGTTGCATTATGATAAATTCTTTCGTTATGTCTATTTAAATTGGGAAGATCTCCGTGAAGTATTTAGCATCTCCACTCCCATTGCAGCTGCCAGCAGAGATCGAAGCTCTAAAGATTCATCTTTTAAAGTACATAGGAAAATGGACATGAACCGCTAAAATTAGATTTAAATCTATGTCACTATATGCTTGTTCTTTTTTATTGTTATCAGTCTCGTACAATTTTATTTTTGTCAGTCATTTCCTATTTTTCTTTCCAAAATATGTACGTATAAGAGTCATGTCTTTCTTTTTGAACCCTGCAGCTCAATGATTTTACTGCATTTTTGTGTAATAACCTCTTCGGCCAATGCATCCTCCCTCTCACTTTCAATGAAACTCACATGTGCTGTTACCCAATTAAAATGAGTTATATGCCTTCAAAGAAATACAAAGCAAAGTTCTCTTTTACCTAATATCAGTTCACTTGCCGGGTCAGGAGAGTTCCTATAAAGTCGATAAACTGTTGGCATGTATCGACTGTATTCCAGATTTTTAGAAATCTTTTCATCCATAACTTACTTTCGGAAGGAAGCAGTTACAGTAAGGACATAACTTTGCTATGAAGTTCTAGGTTTAGAAGGGCAATTAAAATGTTGTGTTCCAATTTTTTCAGAAGTCCACAAAACACTTTGTTGTGTTTCTTGCAAGACGAGTGCTTTGAGGAGTGCCGAGAGGTGCAAAAATGAGTGCTGGATGGGCCAATGGTTCAGGAATGGAAGAAGGGTGCAATGTGGGTAAGTAGAACTATTTCAGTGTCTACGGGTACGGAGCTAGAGATGGATAGATGCTGTTAATGGTCTTCCACAACTCTAACAGCTAATGAGTTCTGTAGTTAATTACAATATAGGTCAAAGTATCACTGAGTTAAATGGATATACTTGGCACGATCAGCTGTGTAATGCCTTGAGTGTGATTACAAACTTAACAGAGTTACTGATACAAAAATATAAAATAATATGTTAACGAAGACAATATACACAATTATTCAAGATTTATTTAGCGTACATTAATTAAAAGATAATAAATATACCTATATACATATCTCTATATACATATGTACACACATATTAAATGAAAAAATAAAAACTCATGAGAAAGAAATAAGACAAAAGCTAATAAAATAAATAGTAGAGAATAAAAAATATTAACTTTTATAAGATTCATTAAACGCAAGCACAGAACGGATAGCGGCTGTGCTGGTGACGAGGATGGCAACTAAAAGTTACTCCAACCTGTTTGAAATATGTGCGATATTGACGCAATCGCGTATGTGTTTCAAAGTATAGCCTTTTTTAAGTAGCTTCCATGCCCATGCATGGATATGCTCCTCTGCTGGCTGTCTAAGTTGATGCTCTGCAGTCTGCAAATGCATACATGAGTGATTCGGAATCCTGCATGAGCACTGGCCATTTTCACATCGTCTAAAATGGTGCAATTAAGTCATGAAGGACCCATGCACTATTAGAAACTGAGTAAAGTCAGACGAACAATTTTCTAGCAGCTGACCTAGTTTTGGAAAAAATATATATTCTTCCAATATTCTCTTCCCACAGATGTTGCCATCGCTTCAATAATTCTCTTTCGATCTCAGCTTTTAAGAACGAGCCAGGAAGATGTGCATCAATTGTGCGTACGTGGAGCCCCGTTGCTGCGCCTTGGTTATTGCATCTGCAATTTTATTACTCTGTATTCCTGTGTGGACAGGTACCCACTGGAGTTTGGGTCTACTGTTGTCTTGTATATTTATTAGGAGTTTTTGTATGGCCCTGAGGAGCGGAGTTCCACAGTATGTGCCTTGGATTGCCTAAAGTTTAGGGGCAGAGTCTGCATAAATATTTGAATAGTTATTAGCTAATACATGGGCAAGTGCAGCTTTTAATCTAACCATCTCAGCCTGAGAAACTGCGCTGTATTACATGAGATTTCTTTCTCAGGTCTTTATGATTTGGCTTCCATGTAATACACAATATCCACTGCCGTTGCCACATTGTCCTTTCGACCCATCAATGTCATTCAGCTGGATGACGAGGTGGGTCGGAAATAATTTCCTCATAGTCAGTATATCCCACAAGCGTGTCCTAAGTCCTGTCTCACAAACTTGTCTCTGAGTCGGAATACACGAACTATCACACTGTGAAGCTGAACTAACAGATGCAGAGGCGGTAGTCTAGAAATCATATTTAGTGCATTATAGGCGATTATTTTGTACCATCGCCAAATGCTTAGGAGGAATGATTGTTGTGCTGAGCGCTGCAGATTCTTCCTTTTAGTAGTGATAGTTATGCCCCGCATAGAGGTCCCATAAAGTGCAATACGCTTTGCAAATGTTGTGTACCATGTCCTAATTATCGTCGAAGAAACTCACCGTGTTGGTGTTGCTGTTGAAGCATGGAATGAAATAACTTGTGGAGTCTTTCCTTGATCTCCTTTAAATGTGGTATCCAAGTAAGTGTGTCACCAATTATTACCCCAAGGTAGCTTATGTTTTCATGTTAATATTTTGCCGTGAACGTTGATGCACGATGTTCGTCGGTGACTCTTACCTGGGTAGATAAGTGTAGCTTGGGTTTTTTAAGTTGGCGATAATTAGCTCATTTAAGTTGGCCATTTGGTCATCTTATAAATTTCTTCTTGCACTCTAGTCTCATATGCGTTACGACTGTGCGCTTTAGTAATACCTTTTAGTAAATAGTGAAACGCAATCAGCATAAACCAATATTTCCGTGTTAGTATCTGCATTAAAAAGATCCAGTACTGTGTCAGCTACTGGTTTCCATAGCGGTGAACCTAGACAAAATTCTTGAGGACAGCCTTTATTAATAGAAAGTGAGAGCACTGCGTCCATTGTGTCTTATATGCGACATCGAAAATCTTTGGGCAACCTATGTCTTGTAATCTCTTAAGTATGTCACACCACCACAACGAATCGAATCGTGACCAAAACTCTCTTTTCTTTTCGATAACAAAGACGGAGTCACGCTCATCGCCGACGTAGATTTCCGCTCATTCTGGCAGGCCTTAGCAAACCTAAAATGAGGAACTTAAAAGCGTTTTGACGTATGGACGTTTTGCTGAATGGGAGAGAACACATAAGTTAGAGCTCTCAGTCTACAAGACGTAGGCACTTATCATAAGCCAAACACTTCTGCACAGGAATTCGTACTGGGCTCTTCAATATATGTGCCAAGGGGATCAAAGAGTAATCCTGGATAACAAACTTTACTGACAGCTCATATCTCCTCACTAAAACTGAGGTTTAATAATAATTAAAACTTAATACCCTGACCAGTAGCATGTGTTTCACAACCTTAGTGAGATGTGGAATCCTGTGGAAGCTACCGAGGATACAGTATAAGGTGGTAGCGTGATGAATTGTTTCATTTGCTACTGCAATCTAGGGTATTACTCTCACAGGAACATGAAGAGATCAGTACTCATGCTACAAAGACAGCAGTTTGTTATGAACTTCGACGGCAGCCTTGCAGTCTGAAGTACTTTGAAGATTATAGCACGCTTACTTCTACTAGATTTATTAGTCTAAAGATAAGTGACTATAGTAAATGTTTTCCACTTGCGATGACTCAAGAGTCTTTGGGCCCAAGTCTATGTTCATACACACTATGAGCAGCATAAATTTCATCTTCTCTGCCATCCAGCTGAAAACAATCTTGTTGAAGCCATTCCTTTAATAAGACACTGGAAATGAGTGAGCTAAGACTTATATACACATACACGGATGGCTTCAAAATACCAAAAGGTACTCATTGGAGCGGATTTCATGTGCTCGAAGAGGGTGATGTGAAGGCATGTACGGAGACGGAAATTAGGATTTCGAAACCCCGTTTTCCAAGCTGAATTAACTGCCATTAGAATTGCAGATTTATACACAAGGAAACATCATAGCGTGTACGGGCACATTTGCACCTATTCTTCCGCGAAACTAGCAGAAATATCCAGGGTCAGTTGTAGGAATCCAATAGTATAGAGAATTCAAGACATCCTGTTGG
>KK117768.1:184353-209812 GCA_000611955.2 Stegodyphus mimosarum | reverse complement strand
GACGATCTCATAAGGACCCATTCTTATTTGAATGTCTTCGCACACGGGAATTACAGTCAGTAAGGTAGTGAACACTACTGGCAAAGAAGCGCTGAACTCCACTTTACTAATTCAAATTCTATCATTAAAGCCAATCGAATTCCTGAAGACAGAAACTCTTCAAACATTCACTAAATGTCAAGGGCAAGTCGCTACAAGCGCATTCAGTGAGGAAATATCTGCCACAGTTTATCACGGGCACGGACTTTTTTTTATTATCTCAGATTCTTGGACCTCAGAGAGGACAGGAGCTACGAGTGTGAGAAGGAGTTTCATCCAGACTACTTTGGGTTCTCCTGCCCACATTTAACAAATATCGGGCTAAAACAACCAAGTATAAATTTCTTACCACAATAATTTCAGAACCTGAAACATAACAGGGTTGCAGAAGCTACAATAATCACTGTACCAGAAAACAGGCCTAGTGTGCGAAATTACTCTAAGTCGAATTCCTTTTTCTGCATTTCTCTTTAGTATTTGCATTTATAATTAGTAGCAACAGTGTTTATATATTTATGTATCCTGAATATTATATATACCTATCTATATTTATATTACATGCTA
The DNA here is from genome assembly GCA_000611955.2 of Stegodyphus mimosarum. Lineage (NCBI taxonomy): Eukaryota > Metazoa > Arthropoda > Arachnida > Araneae > Eresidae > Stegodyphus > Stegodyphus mimosarum. The sequence continues at coordinate 209,209 of KK117768.1, read as the reverse complement.
ACCTATGCATATTCTATATGCATATCTTGCATTTTTATTTAGGATTCGCACATTTCATGGTCTTATTCAGGTTTTAATCTATATAAATGGTTTAATCCAGATTTACGTGATTTAATAAATGCCGCTTGATCTGTCGGTCCAGTAGATAGTGATTGACATCTGCTGGGTTGGTAACCGATATTCAGCGCGAATATGGAAAATATGTACCTGAGTCGGGAGCCAACTTAGCGCTTTACGTCAATAATCACTTTACAGGATTGACGGCATGGGTCAAATAGAGTTGGTTGTCCTTAAAGCGCTGAATATTTTAAAAGTTGTTCAAGTATTTGTATCGTATAAAGACATTTATTTCTCGTTGCTGCCTTCCTTTTAAAAATAATTGCACATCTGCCAGAGAATGCGGAAACTTCTCAAGAGCCAGTAAACGTAATACTCGATTAAGCAAAGCTATTGCTTCTAAACATTTCACAAGATCTTTCTGTAAGTAAGAAGATCATTGTCTTACTTCTTCCAAAGAAAAGCATTTAAATTTGTAATATTTTCATCGTCAATGTAGCTTAGGTGGACTGTTCTCGGATGAACGCAGGTTTAATTTAAACAGTGATTCTGTGCAAATAACAGCTTATTTCAAGACGCAAGAGAAACATAATGACATGGAAAATAAAACAGGGAAATCGACAACCTTTTATTCGGCGTAGATTTAATCAGAACTGCGTTCTGTGCATAGTCTTGGCAAACATCTTAAAGTAACTCCTTAAAGTCCTTAAGTCCTGTAGACACTGTGCTTTAGTGATAGAATAACTGCACTTGAAAGAGATTTAAAATCCTCTTTTATTAAATCAATATTATTTACAAATCACTTCCCAACTCGGGAGGGATACAGAAAGTAGAAGACCACACTTTGGTCTAAATGAACAATCAGATAAATTTAAACTAAAACTAAATAGAAATTTAATCAAGCTTTGCTCCCAGAGCTAATCGCGGAGTTGGCCTTTAACTAAATGGTGCGTAACAAGAATTACTAATACTACCGCACTTGGATTTATTTCAATAAGCAATCACGTAACAAGCACTATGGCTTAGAATTTAGCTGCTAGCTGGTCAGGCGAACGTCGAACAGAATGACCGTGATCTGAGACTAAAAGCTCTCTCACACTGAGAGGTTTCTACCTCTGGTTTAAATAGTCATTGGCTCCACTTCAAAATTAGCATAAGCTGAAAACGCGCGCTTCTTCTGACGGGAAGTTGAAACTGAGAAGAGATAGAAAGATTTAAATTAAAATAAAACTTTGTTAGTTTAACTAAAACCTTACATACTTCCCGCCAGAATTGCGGTAGTTAAACTACTGTGGTCCAAACGGACCATGTTGAAACTCGAAATTCTAAGTAAATAGTCAAAATGTAACTCTCCTAAACTTAGGCCAACCCTTACAAGGCAATATCCGTTGGCGAAAAATATTTACAGACGAAACTTGCTTGGTACATAAGTCTTCAAAACTTTTTTTCTGTTTTCATCTTCCAGCAAAATCTGGAAGGAAAGGAATTTTAGTACAACATAATAACAGTAATTTCTAGGTAACATTCTTTATTCTTACCCGTGTAAATTCGCACACACACATTATCATTCAAGCACAATTAAATTCTTCCCCCAATGCTCTCGCACCGGTGTTGGATGAAAAGCAAACCGCCATTGCGGGTTTTCTGTGTTCGGGGGTGTTCAAATCTCCCAGCTACGATCGACTAACATTAGTTAGAACTTGACATACGAGACCTCAAAAGACGCCCTATAACCAGCTAAACCTGAGGTTCTCACTAGCTTTATGTCTAACACTTTAAGTGTATTTGGTGGAGAGCCTATTTAACACTTGCATTCTAAATTTACTCAAACTTTAACTTTTCATGCATACAATTCGTAGTTTGCACATAGAATGCTTCATTCACATTGGCTTTGCACCTAACGTGCATTGCTAGCATAATATTATTTGTTTCATTTTATGAAACTAACAATTACATAGCAATCATGAAATACAAATGTAGGTTAAATTTCTAAGTTTACAGCAAGTGCTTCCTATTCTTTTCTCAAGGTACTTTTCTGAAATATCACATTACATTGAAATAATAGTCCATAGACTGAATCGTGTTCTTCCACTTTCCGACTTTTCATTCTACAAATTTACAAGTCTTTCGACAAAGCATAATACAAAATCATTTAGTTAACATCTTTTTTCAGCAATTCCTTGCTTTTACAAAATTACTCTATTTACAATGCTTCAGAATCTACTTTACAAACATTAAGTAATTTTAAGTCTTTGCAGAATTACAATTTTTAAACAAAAACATTTTTCGTTCAAGATAAGTCTTTATCGCCCACTTGGCGTAAACCTCAACCTCGCTTGAGGTAAAATCGACCCTGCAACTTGCAGTACACTCGAAAATTAATTAAACTTTGGAATAAGAAATACTACTTATCTTGTTTTGGTCAGCCATCCTTTTCTTGGCCCAATCCTTGAAAGTTGGGCAAGTTGAAGTTTGGGCCAGTTTTCTTGCCTTTGGATGTTTGTCCTTGCCAGCTTGTTCCTCATCTCTTTTTCTTTTATAATTTCATCGCTCCATTCTAGGGTACTTGCGCTGGGGAGGAAGTTGCTCAACTGGGCGTTTGCTGGACTGGGCCCTTCGCTCATTCGGGACGTTGATTCTCAGGCTGCAACTGAGGCTGCTTGTTTCTCAGGCACCTCTCCGATGTTTCCGCACTTCTCTTGGCTACTTTGGGCTTTCCTTGCCCATTCTGCTTTCGTCTCTTGGTCTGCTCGTAGGTCTGTTCGTAGGTCTGCTCACCTGCATCGTCAGTCTTTCTTTTAAATCCACATTTTTGGTTCTTATTTGTTCTACTTTGTTGAGGGGGAGCTTTCTTTTTCTGACTTTTCGATGCCATTTTTGCTGATTCCTGCTGTTGCTGTTTTCTCTGAAGTAAATCTTCTGTGGGAATACGTTGGCTCGGATCCTGAAAAAAATCTTTAAATACTGCCATTCTATTACTGTTATAATAGGGTTTGAGCTGGTCTACATTCGCAATAATTCTTTGCCCATCGTTTTTTTAGTATTACAATAGCTTGTGTAACTTTCTCAATGAAAGGGCCTTAAAAACGCGGAAAAAATTTTCCCACCTTTTCTTCTGGTGCATTTGACAAGTTATGCTTAAGTTTCAGTACTTCATCTCCCACATTGTACTTGACCTCTCTTCTCTTGTGGTCATAATATAATTTTTGTTTTCTCTGGGCCATTTCTATGTTACCTGTCGCTTCTCGTATCAAATTTTTAATGTCACTCATTTTAAATTCTTCTGCCCTTTCCTGGACAAAGAAAAGTTTATCTAAGGGTGTCAAAATTTTTCTTCCAAGAAACAGTTCAGCGGGTGTTTTTTGTGTAGTATCGTGTTTGGCGGTCCTAATGGCAAATACAAATTCATTTATATAGCTATCCCAGGTAGAGTGATAATTCTTAACGTAACTTCGAATTATTTTCACTACATTTCTATTAACCCGTTCCGCTATGTTTAACTGCGGACGATACGGGACCATCTTTAGATGATGTATGCCCAGTTTTGCACACATTTCCTCAAAAATATTACCAACAAACTGGGGACCATTATCGGAAATAACTTTTAGAGGCGCCCCGTATTTTAAAATATACTTATTTAGAATTGAATCTACTACAATTTTTGCCGACGCGCGTTTTAACGGAATCAACTCTAACCATTTGCTAAAATGGTCCACTATAACTAAACGATATCGGCTTTTGTTAACTTTACTTCTAGGATAAGATCCCAATAAATCGATGCCTATTATTTGATTTGGGAATTCTGATTTAATACTATTTAGGAACACGGTCGGCCGGAAATTAACATAATTATTTAATTGACATGTTGAGCACGACTGGACATACGCCCTAGTAAACTTTTGCAGTTCTGGAAAGAAAACTGCCTCGCGAACTCTTTGCAGTTTTTCTTATACCTAAATGGCCCGAAATCAACTCCTCTAATACATTCAATCTAATGCTAGCTGGGATAACCGGTCTATATTCATGGTTCTCATTAATCGTTTTAGTATAAAATAACAGTCCGTCAATTATTTCGTAATTTGCGGCCCTATTTCTTATCGGCAGAATATCCGGATAACTGAAATTCTCAGGGTCGGCCAAATAATTGTATATATTTTTGATCTCCGGATCTTTTCTGAGTTCGGCTATTACTGTTTCACAAGAATCTAATACTTTGGATGTCAGCATGGCTATTTTAACTGTATTTCCATTTTCATCTAAGTTAATTCTGCTTAAAGCATCTGCCACAATATTTTCTTTTCCCGGCGTATGTTTAATTATTAGATTATATTCCTGCAGTTCAAGAGCCCACCTTATTAATCTGGGTGATAAATTTTTTCCAGAATAGAGTCTAGTGACCGCCGCGTGGTCGGTATATACAGTTACTGGAGAAGTTCTAAAGAACACACGAAATTTATGTACTGCTGATAACACTGCGAGAGTTTCTCTTTCCGTTGCCGAATAGTTTCTCTGGGTTTCATTTAATGATCGACTGAAAAAGGCCACGGGTTGACCATTTTGAGAAAGCACTGCCGCAATCGCGAAATCTGAAGCATCCGCTGAAATCTCTAATCCTTTATCCCCCTCTGGAAATTTTAAGACGGGAGCTTGAGTCAATGCGTCTTTGAAGTTTTGAAACGCCAAGTTGGCTTCTACTGACCACGAAAACCTAGCTTTCTTTCTTTTCAACTTTAGCAGCGGCTCAGCTATTTTGCAAAGTTTTTAATGAAGGACCGATAGTATGAACATATCCCCAGAAGCGACGATAACTTCTTCGCTCTTTTAGGAACAGGATAATTTTAATAGCTATTATTTTTGACTGATCCGTTTCGATTCCATTTTGGGAAATTTTAAATCCTAAATAGCGTAACTCTTTTGCGGCAAATTTACATTTGGACGCATTTATCTTTAAACCAGCTTCATTTAACAATGAAAACACTTTTCTTAAATATAGTAAGTGTTGTTCTAGATTACTACTTGTAATTATAATATCGTCTAAATATATGAACGTGCTTTTACCAAGGACCGGTCTTAAGACGATGTCCATACATCTTTGGAACGTTGCCAGCGCGCCGGATAAACCAAAAAGCATTCTAAGAAATGCGTACGTGCCAGACTTAGTTATGAACGCGGTTTTGGGGACGTCTTCGGATTTTACCCCAATCTGAAAATAGCCACTCGTAAGATTTAATGTAGTCATGTATTTTGTATACGAAATATTTCGAATTATTTCTTCGATTATCGGCAATGGATATACGGGATATTTTGTGACGGAATTTAACTTGCGATAATCTATAGCAAAACGCCACCGCTTCGGGGGCGTAATCGGATAATCATTATTTTTCCTACACAGGACTACTGGGCTAACATAACTGCTAGAAATTGGCGTGATGATTTTATTCTTTAACATCTCTTTAATATGATATTCAATTATTTCTTCTTTGACTTTATCACAGCGGTAGGCCTTTTGCCTAACTGGCTGAGCATCCCCCGTTTCAATATTATGATTTACGACCTGTGTGAAACCCGGTACATCGCTAAATAAATTCGAAAAGTCACTTACCAGGCCCTGGAGTTTTTCTTTTTCTTCTGCCGGTAAGTGCTGCAAGTCCAGCTGCGGGGGCTTATCATTCTTGGTTTCTATTGGTTTCATATTTAACGTCAACTCTAACCCTTTGAAATCAATTTTTGCTTCTGCCAAACTAAAAAAGTCCACACCTAGAATAATACATGTTTGCAGGTTTCGCACAATATAAAATAAAATTTTTACCTGCTCGTCGTTGATACGCACGAACAACGGTACTTTGCCTAAACAGCTACACTTCTCCCCTTGGGCCGCTATGACATCCGTGTCTCTTGCACTAAAAATTCTGTAACGGCGAAAGTGCTTCTTGAAAAATCTTTCCGATATAAAGCTGCTTTGGGCTCCTGTATCTAAGAGGGCCGTCGCCGGTATGTTGTTAATTAGAACTTCAATCTTCGGTAAACTCAAATTCTTCACGACCACGGTGTTTAAATTGATTTTGGAAGGGTTTTGCGCTGCTTCGGACTTCTTCACCTTCCTCGAAGAAATCCATCTTAGTTTAAATTCTTCTTATTCTGGTTGCCCTCGGCATCTTTGCTTGTTCTTCTATTGAATTCCCATCGTTCGCTACTCGATTTAGGAGACACATCTTTCTTCAGCTATTGCTTCGCCTTATTCCCGTAACTTTGATTTTGCTTCTGCTCGGGTCTTGGCGAACTCCACTAACTTCTTCGCTCAAATTGGCGTCGTCGCTCGTTGTCGGCTGTTCTTCGGCTTTCAAACTATACTGCGAGCTCAAATAATCTGTCTAACGTTGTTGGGTTTCTTAGCTCGATGAAATCTTGAACTTGGGGCAGTAGCCTAGGAAGTACGATTTGAATAACTTCAGGACTTCCATACAAAAGCTTAAAAACTTGAACTTTTCTCAAAATAAAATTTGACAAATATTCTATTTTTTCTTGATACCGGCTAAAAAGTTCCGCTTCCAGTCTGGCTCGATCTCGTACTACAGGAAATGCTTTCACCAAGGAATTTTTGAAATTTTCATACGTATATGTCGGGCTTCCTGGTTCCCCCGAGAGATTCTTTCCAATGCACTTAAACCAACTTAGCGCTTGGCCCTTCAAAGCGCTGGTAGCAAGAGAGACTTTCTGAATTTCGTTAATTGGATATAGCATGAAGTGGGAGTCTAGCTTTTCCAGGAAATTAATTACGGCTGTCTTGCCGTCAAAACTTGCCGCTGGCTTCATGGCTGCCCGCATGGTTTGTACGATGTAGCCAAATCCTTCCAGGCCAGGAGGTGCTATCTCAGGATTCTGGACAGGTACAGCAGGTATCTCAGGTTCGTCTTCTCGTCTTTCAGGCCATCCTCTTATTTTTCTTCGGGCGCCAGTGTCAGGACTGAGTGTTCTGTGCATAGTCTTGGCAAACATCTTAAAGTAACTCCTTAAAGTCCTTAAGTCCTGATCTGGAACAGGGAGCTGAATGCAGCTATGTTCTGGTTGTAGACACTGTGCTTTAGTGGTAGAATAACTGCACTTGAAAGGGATTTAAAATCCTCTTTTATTAAATCAATATTATTTACAAATCACTTCCCAACTCGGGAGGGATACCGAAAGTAGAAGACCACACTTGGGTCTAAATGAACAATCAGATAAATTTAAACTAAAACTAAATAGAAATTTAATCAAGCTTTGCTCACAGAGCTAATCGCGGAGTTCGCCTCTAACTAGATGGTGCGTAACAAGAATTATTAATACTACCGCACTTGGATTTATTTCAATAAGCAATCACGTAGCAAGCACTATAGCTTAGAATTTAGCTGCTAGCTGGTCAGGCGAACGTCGAACAGAATGACCGTGATCTGAGATTAAAAGCTCTCTCACACTGAGAGGTTTCTACCTCTGGTTTAAATAGTCATTGGCTCCACTTCAAAATTAGCATAAGCTGAAAACGCGCGCTTCTTCTGACGGGAAGTTGAAACTGAGAAGAGATAGAAAGATTTAAATTAAAATAAAACTTTGTTAGTTTAACTAACCTTACAGATTTTGTAAAGCCCCAATCGATTTCGAGAACAGAACGGGTCCCCCTTCATCAGGAGCAAAAAATTCTATAAAAGCGAGAAAGCGAATGTCGATCGTATTTATACCCACAAGCGACCAGTGCAAGAGCCGATAGCGCCATCTATCGGCAGAAATAGTAACTAAAATGAAGGGTTAAGCTAGTAGAAATTTGAAGGCATTAGGCAAGACTGGATTGGAACTGAAATCATTGAATAGACAGGATAAATTTTTGTGAATGTGAAAAGCTTCAAGAAAATCCAATTCCCTAATCGAACCAGCGTTTTGGAAATTTTAGCAGAACAAAAATCAAAATTGTGATTGAATTTCCAACTATAATTACCTATTGGAGATTTGTTAATTTCGCCTTTTGGGGATTTTTTGCTATAAATTCCCCAAGAATTAAAGTCGGAAATAGAATTTTTAAGAGCCGAACCTCGGATTTTATTCATAGGCGAGAAAAGAACTTGAAAATTAAAGTTTTGTAAAATCCGTGCAATTTTGTAACTGATAGAAGGATGAAATGGAAGCACAACAAGGTTATTAATGTTATTTCTGACATCAGAGTGTGTTAGATAGCACGATGAGAACTTTCGAACAGCTTTATCAATGACTACCGGAGAAAATCGTCGGTCAAGGGCAACAGATCTTAAATAATTGAGTTCCTTAGCAAGAAGAGATTCTGGGGAACAAACGTGGAGAGCTCGAAATACATAATAGTAAAATGAAGCCATTTTTTGCTTAACCGAGTTGCATGACTTAGCATGCGGAGAAAAACAAACAGAAAATGGTTTACGGTAAACAGTTGTGCTGAAATTAGATCCATTACGGATTATAAGAATATCAAGGAAAGGCAGTGTATTATCAGATTCAATCTCAAAAGTGAAGTGGATGGCTGGGTCTATCGAATTTATAACAGATAAAATCTGAATATCTTCCTTATCACCATCAAAAAGAGCGAAAGTGTAGTCTACGTAACAGATGGAAAGATAGTTTTTCAAATAATTTCACCTCAAAATAGTGCATGTAAGTATCAGCAAGTACAGGACTGAGGGGATTACTCATAGTTAGTTCTTCAATTTGGCGATAATATTTATTTTGGAAAACAAAGTGAGTTTGACTCACAGAGACTTCAGTGAGGGAAATTAACTCTTCAATTTCAATATGTGAGAAATGGAATTCTCGAAGTCTGGTTTGAAGGCATTTTAGTGCTCCTTCAACTGGAACGGTCAAACAGCGATTTAACATCAAACGAAACCATAATTTAGTGCAAAGGGTAAATATCTTTAAGTTTGTCGATGACTTCGAAAGAATTTTTTACGGTGCGAATATTGTTGGAAAGTGAAGGAGAAAATACGGAAACTAAATATTTGGCAAAGAATACGATGCCGTTTCTAAATTGGAAACTAAGGTCAAAAAGGAATTCCGATTTTGTTAACTTTGGGGAGAGCATAAAATCTAGCACAGTTAGCAATAGGTTAAATGAGTGATTTCTTAAGCTGAGTCGAAACTATATGAGAAGATTTAACAGCTGTTTTAACTTTTGTAAGGTCAGAAGTTGAGAGATCTTTAGGGATCGAACAGTATGAGCCTTCACTTATCAGTTTCGTGACCCCATTAATGTATGTGTGTTTGTCCATAACCGCAATTTGTCCACCCTTATCAGCCTTCGAATTCTTTTTGGTTGAGATTCTAAACAAATGAATGGTTTTCACATTATAGGTAATTAAGTGGCGAACTGTACCTTTCTGTGTTTCTGAAATTTTAGAGAATTTAAAAGCTTTTTCAATAGGGGCGATGATTTGAGGAACTCAAGGTTTCAATGATTTAGACAAGTTATATTTTAATACATTCATTTGATCCAATGAGAGATTCACCTTCGAGATATTAACAATGGGAAGATCCACAAGATCGGTGGGCCTAGCTGAAAGGGGCGTTAGGTTTTGGGATTTAGAAACAAGGATGTTTTTATGGCGTTGACAAGCAGTTTCAGTCCTAGACCAAGATTTATGATCAAATGAGGAAATATTTAAAGTGGAATTGTCAATTTTTAAATGAAGGTGATATAATTCATGTTCAGTTTTAGCCAAACGTTTGAGCGTGTTTCTTATAGTGTGAAGAAGTAGTGACAATTTGAATTTATGCATAATTTTCTAAATGTGAACAGAAGATTTGAGACTACATTTAACTTGTATAAATTTGGGAATGATATTCTGATGTTTGCATTTGAGCAAGAAGTAGAGATAGTTCAAGAATTTCATACGCTTAAGGCATAACTTACAAAATCGATTCTTATCTGTTGACATATTTCAAAAGCGTAAACAAGAAAGGAAAACGGGGTGAACAGAAAATATGAAAAAGGGAAAACTGGAAAAACGTAAAAATAATTGGGAAAGGACCAGTGAAAACGAAAAATAAAAAACGTTATCGTTAAAAACGGAACAAGTACAGAAAGCCATATAATATAAAACGAAAACCCTATTGAAGCAATAAAAATGATATGTAACCAAATAATTTGCAATAATATGACTAAATGATCCACAAAGAAATGTAAACAAAAGAAGAAATTCATCAACATCCGGATATAAGAAAATCCAACAAATACGTGGGTTGAAAACAAAATGGCGCAAGCGGGTAAACGAGGAAGAAATTTCTCAAAAATGCCGGTTGGTAGCAAAAATCAAGACGCAAGAGAAACACGCCGACATGTAAAATAAAACAGGCAGATGGACAGCCTCGTATTCGGCGTAGATTTTGTAAAGTCCCAACCCATTTCGAGGGCAAAACGGGTCCCCTTTCATCAGGAGCTAAAATTCTGCAAAAGCGAGAAAGAGAATATCTATCGTATTTATACCCACAAGCGACCAGTGGAAGAGCCGATAGCGCCATCTATCGGCAGGTATAGTAACTAAAATGAAGGGTTAAGCTAGTAGAAATTTGAAGGCATCAGGCAAGACTGGATAGGAATTGAAATCATTGAGTAAACAGGATAAATTTTTGTGAATGTGAAAAGCTTCAAGAAAATCCAAGTCCCTAATAGAACCAGCTTTCTGGATAATTTTAGCAGAACCCCAATCAAAATTGTGATTGAATTTCCAACTATGATTAGCTATTGAAGATTTGTTAATTTTGCCTTTTCGGGCGTAAGATTCATGCTTTTTTACGCGAAACTTTAATGCTCTTTTCGTTTAGCCAATATAACTTAAGCCACACCGACACGATATGATATGAATTCCCCAAGAATTAATGTCGGAAATAGAATCTTTAAGAGCCGAACCTTGGATTTTATTCATAGGCGAGAAAACAACTTGAAAATTAAACTTTTGTAAAATACGTGCAATTTTGTAACTGATAGAAGGATGAAACGGAAGCACAAGAAGGCTATTTATGTTATTTCTGACATCAGAGTGTGTTCTTAGATGGCACGATGAGAACATTTGAAAGGTTTATCAATGACTACCGGAGAAAATCGTAGGTCAAAGGCAACAGATCTTAAATAACTGAGTTCCTTAGCAAGAAGAGATTCTGGGGAACAAACGAGGAGAGCTAGAAATACATAATAGTAAAATGAAGCCATTTTTTGCTTAGCCGAGTGACATGACTTAGCATGCGGAGAAAAACAAACAGAAAATGGTTTACGGTAAATAGTTGTGCTGAAATTAGATCCATTACGGATTATAAGAATATCAAGGAAAGGCCAGTATATTATCAGATTCAGTCTCAAAAGTGAACTGGATGGCTGGGTCAATCGAATTTATAAGAGATAAAATCTGTTGTAAGTCTTCCGTATCGCCATCAGAAAGAGAAAAGTGTCGTCTATGTTAGCATTGCTCATTTTTCACGATTCTCCTTCAAAATAATTTAATGTATCTACAATGTACCAAATTTAAAAAATATCTTACGTAGTTGCTAAATGCGTCAAATAGGGATATGCCTTCTGAAATGGAAAACTTTTACAAATCTAGATGACTGTACTTAAGAGCATCAGCATTCAGTTTAAACGGTAATAAATACGATTTCTGATAGAAATTTCAGTTTGTTATTGGTAATTGAAAAAAAAAAGATGTTTTGAATATGATGAATTCACACGAGGTTATAAGTAAATTATTTAGTCATGCTGTTGAAGAATTCTAGAGCTTTAAAATAACGTGAGCAGCAACAGGTTCTTGCATACAGAACTATAAATAAAAGAGCATTAAATATAAACCTATTATATATTAAAATAAAAAATACATACATTTAAGCCTTTAAAGATTTCATTATATAATAAAACAAGAAATAAATTTCTTACTAAAAATATTCATGATTTAATTTTTAAAAAAGAAGTTTAAAAAAGCCCTAACTTAACTGCTGTAGAAATTCTTTAATACAGTAAAAACGATTAATGATGTTTAATAAAGTTAAGAAGCACTTACAAAAGGTTTTAAATTTATGAATCGTTTTAATTAGCTTCATAGTTAAGGAATACGATGTTTTCTTTCTTTAAGAAGATGGTAAAAGATTTTTTTTATTCATGGAATGGATCTTTTCCGATATTGAGATACGAAGCCGAATGAAGTACCCTGAGCCAAAATAAAAATAATTTTTCAGCTGTTCATGAAGAAGATAATTTAAATGTTAATATTTTAAATTATTTTCTTTTTTTAATAAAATATGGTTTCCTTTCATATGTATTTGCTTTTTATCTGCCCCCAACTTACATTCATAAGTAAGAAAGGTAATTTTTTGGATCCGAAAATTCGATAGTGAGTTTTCAGTGAATAAGTACGAATTAGTGTTGTGAGAAATGCAACATTTTACTATTTTTATAATAATGTCTGTCTCTATGTGCGTGATGAGTTTTCGTCCACGATAACTCTTATATGAACTTCTAAAAATTTCCATTTTCCGTATTTAAGTTTTTTTCCACATTCATACAAAGAGTCGATTTGGGGTGAAATTGGACGACCGGAAATGACACTTTACAGGATGCCCATAGCAGTCTTATATATGGACCAGTGGAAATGGGACTTCACTTGAAAACCTTAGCGGTTTTTAATGAAAAACTATATCAAATACAGTCCAAAACTTTTCAATTTTAGTTTGTAAGATTTTTCTATTAATGGAAACAACATAGTAAATTAATAAATTGGAAGTGATACTTTAGATAGGCTCTAAACAAACTTTCCAAAAAAGTATATTATGAGATAATCCGAATCTTTACAAATTTGGTATTTTAAAGAGGTCTATAATTGAGAACAACATTGCATTTTTAAGCATTAAATATATTCTTGATATTATGCTAAATGCAACGAGAATAAGCTCATTATAAACAGGAACTCTCGTTAGGAAGCAATTAGTTGGGATTAGTCTCAATTCTCAATTTTGCGTTCGTTTGTGTCGAGTAAATTTTCAAATTTCTCAATATTATGAAAATATGAAAACTAAATATGAATATATAAAACATGAACTAAAAGTAAAGTAGCTCACTGAATTATTAAATATTAAAGCTTGTATTTCCTGATTTTTCTGTGCGTATATTCATTGCGAATGTCGACTACTTGGAATGCATTTTTATCTAAACATGCAATAACGTATTATATGGAACATTAGACATATGAATGAATTTGCTAAATACACATTTTTAACTGTAAAGCTGTAATATATTAGAAATAAACACATTAGTTTATGAAATGAGTATTTACAGGATGGTCCATTAAGACCGCCCAATCTTTGCACAGCCGATCGAGGCTTGCATGCGCCTCACTGAATCCGTGGTGCAGTTGTCCAAACAATGTCCATTTCCGTCCACGTCCGACGCATATAACGCATATCAGGGAGCTGCTATTTACTGAACCAATACATCCTTCTTCAGCAACATCCTCGTCTTGAGATGATAACACTCTTCGTTTTCCAGCTTTGCGAACAGCCCCTTGTAGCGGCGATTGGTCACCATTTTCACCTTCCTGTGTAAACTTTATTCGTCATGATCTGTTAAGTTTGAAAACGACCTTTTCGCACACCCTAAGCAGAAAACAAGCGTAAATATTTCAAGTAAAGATAAGGCAAAATAAATTATAAGAATCCTCATTACCAAGCATTTTAGGATTCTAAGCAGTGAATTATGGGATAGGGAAGAATTACCGGAAGATTTCGGAACATTTCGCAACCACACATGTATTTCCTTTCCAGACTTTACAGACTGGTATTTATTTAAGCAGGATTTAAAGAGTTCGGATAATCGAGGCTTTACTGCATTTTGAAATTTTAAAAGTCACTATCAATAAAAAATAAAATAAAACAAATACTGGCCTCTAACACCATTTAACTTCAATTTTTGGGCAGCACCGATACAGCAGTGCAAACGCATTTGTCAATTACTATCGTTTTATAACTAGTAGCATTTGTATGCGGATAATTCTAATTATGCTAATTATTAGCTATTTCAAGTTTAACTTTTGCCCCTGAACTATTATGTAATAATTATGACGTGAGTTGTAACTGACAGTTTAACTAACTGGTGAAAGTACATGCATGTAAACTTAAGTTTATTATACTTAATCACATGTGAGCGATAAATTAAAATCTCACAAAAAACAAAATTGTACTCGCAGATGGCAGTGGAACAATAATGTACTTCATCATGTCCATAGACTCTGCTTTACAGATTTAAGTATTTTCTACCTAAGAGTACAAGCTATGCGTCTGCAATTAAAAGATAACTTAAATCGTAACTTACCAACCAAAGTTAACGGATAAAGATACTTCTTTCGCCTTCGAGCAGAGATTTTTCATTAATAAGCAAGGGTGCTGGATGCACAGCCAAAAATTCATCCAAACACTCACACGGTTACGAACATTTTCTCTGACTTTATGCCAAACAGTTGTAACGCATATCTACATAATTCTCTGGAATGAGCGATTCCATCACGAAATGAATTAAATTTGTACGTGAAACTCAGCTAATCATAAAGTGAGAAATAATTAGCTCCTTTAGTATCATTGGTAATAGATATTAAATATAAAAAACATATAAAAAAGAACACCTTGAATTCACTTGTTAATATCAAATTTATTTTTCAACTTGCATCTGCATAAACTGCATTATCAGCAGCTGCAAGTTTGTGATCAACTGCTAGCAATTGACGTTTCAAGCTCTGATTAGCCTCGTAGCAGGTTTTACATCAGCTTCATTGCAGGGGAAGATTTACTGTGTGCTCCTCTTTGAAATATCTGGATCTGTAGTGTAGCGTGAGTTTTGGGTAAGGTTAAGACATAGCGGAATGGCTATCTAAAAGACAACTGAGTCTGGGGACTGTTTCACAAGAAAGCACTTTTTTTGCTTTTTTAATACAACTGTTACTAGCAATTCATTCTTAGATATGTAAGCAAATGGTAAGTTATTTCAAGTGACTACCAGTTGTGACGATTACACTCTACAAATAGACTGAATTCTTCCCCACTTTTACAAGGATGTACGAGTTCTTCTTAATTGTGTTCCTCTACTGATGTACTTCTATGTAGATCGAACGGGCTGCAAATAGAGAAGACGACTTTATCCCTTGATTCCCCCCGTTCTCTACATTTATACCATGCGATTTATTTCTTAAGGTGTTTACGTTTCACCATTGTTCACTTCCATCTGGAACTTCATGATCACATAATGCATGCACTGCAGACGACTGCAACGGAGATGATAACACGTATAAGTTTCTAAACTAATTATAAAGTGGATGTACTTCGTATGATGCAGAATCAAGGTTTCATCATCAATGCTTGAAAAATGTGAACAGTTCTCGTTGCTGATAGCTTATGTAGCCATAAAGTGATCCATAAAGTGAGAAATAGATTTTTTATAGTTTAGAACTTCTGAAGCTACACAATTTTGTTGTGAATGTTCTTAACAACATTAGCTAAAAGTTAAAAATTCTTGACTCCAAGAAAGACAGCTCTATATTTTCTATTCGATTATTCTTGCGATAAACATCGTAAAAGCAGGCAAACTATCGCATTAAAATTATGGAAGTTCTTTAGAAATATGATAAGAAGAGAAAAAATACGGGACCATTTGAAATATTTAAGACTTCTTCAGTTGGAAACAAGAAACCGAAACTTTAAGAGTCAGATGCGTTTATTGAAACCTGTCAATGATTTACTCATAGTAAGCTGGTTCTCGATACTAATTTTCGTTCTTTGAGTCTTACTTTTAGAAGAAATCTTTAGACAATTACAGAAATGTTGCAAACATTTTATCTTTAGACAGAAAAGAAAAAGCTAAATAGAAACGAGCACTTGTTTCCGCCTATTAACTTAAACAAATGAAAAAAAGAAGGATAAAAGCCATATTTTGGACCAGAAGTTTGAAACTATTATTGGATGGTAAAGATTATATTTAAAATCATTAAATGAACCTCATGGTATACTTTGATGGTTTTAGAAAACTTCAAGAAAATATGCTTTACTAGATGGAAAAAAGTACTTAAACAATTTTTAGCAGAAGTAAAAAAACTGAAATAAAAGTAGAGAGGCCCAACAATTATTCATGGATAAAACCTTTATTAATTTTACTCCCCAAACCCTTAATTTAAGATTCCACTTTTGCTATTCTGAAATTTGAAAGAGTCATTAATTCGACACAGCTAACAAATGATACTATAGAGAGCTCCTGAAAAAGATGATTGTAATCAATCCTTTAATATAAACTCTGCTGTTAATATAAACTATGTTGGACTAACTCTAGCAACGAGGGTGCCTCTGGTGAATAGCAAGAGAAAGTCCTTTCAGTAAGGCCAAGTGAGTAAGTGAGTTCAGTAAGGTTATAGCAGACTCTTGCTCTGTAATATTCTCAAAATTAAGTGTGATGTCCGTGTGTAACTTAAACCTATTAATAAATTATTGTTACACACTGAAGGACTCTTTTATGAACCCCATCCAAGACGACCCTCCCCACATGATTTTAAATGTTTAGTTCTCCAAATATTAACTCCAGATGTATATTTTGTTTGAGGCAGTTTGTCAAAATAAGGTTCAAATTTTACAAAAGCAGTTTCTTACCTGCCGGATGCGAAAGTTTTGTGACTATAAAATATAACTTTTTGTTATGTTCTAGATAGAGCAAAATTTCTGTTTAGTAAATCTTTTACTACGCTTTATTAAATTATATGCAAGAAAAGTCACATCTTTCTTCATGCAAATATTGTGAAGTTGAAAATGGTTAATAGGTTTAAGCGGCTAATTATGACCTTAAAACCGAATTACACAGGGCAGGACTAATAATCGCCGAGGCGTGTAACTTTTTTTTTTTGAAATTGCTTCCTCAATATAGTAGTTGACGTTTTGTTGTGAAATCTATTAGAAGTACAGCAGACTCTGTGTTCAGAAATGTAGCAATTTCCACCAGAATTGTTAAATGGCAGAGACAACCTGTGAAGTAATGAAGAATTGCATTACTCTAAATCTTAAGTTTATTACATTTAATGGCTCAAAAGAAAGTGGTATGAACTGGAAAAGATTAGTTGTTTGAACATTCCCGGTTGAGAATTCCAAATTTGATTTGTTTAATCTATTAGTATATATTTTATGTGGAAGTTTTTCGTTATGGGAATAAAAAATTAAAAAAATTAATTTGCTCACAAACTTAAGAACATTTCTATGTGAATTCGGGTAGGAACATCCAAAACGTTTAATAAGAGATAAGTTGGCCAAACTACGTGACACTTAAAATTTTCAGAAGAGTCTAATAAGTACTTTTTTTGAAATGCATATAGACGTATCACAAATTTTTCGTATATAGACGTATCACTGGAGAAAATGAACAGAAATTTAGGAAAAATTCCTCTTTGTTTTATATTCATTTCTCAGATACAAATATAAGCGTACTATTATTATTGCTAGTTCTATTATTGCTAATTCTATTATTATTGCTGATTTTCTGTATTAGCTAATACCACTAATACAGAGACTGAATTTTAATAAACTTCATTACAGTTCAAATATTGCTGGCCTGGAATATTTAATTATCACAAAATGTATAAAGGTTATCGACGCATTTTCACAGCATATTGGAATCAAAACGCCACATGGATGGAATGGATTGGCAGATTTTCAACGTCCAGTTATCCCAAAACATTGCAATTAGAAATGTGCCTGCCTTATCCTGGTGGATTTCAATTAGACATCATCGAAGTTAGACTTAGTTTCTGTTAATCGCTATAAGTTAAGGTAAATATTTTTACAACCCATGTATCTGGCACATCGGTATGGAAAAGTATGTTCTAAATTCACAGCTTCTGCTTAATTTATGCTACAAGAGTGTTCGGAAATAGATTAATAGACTCTTAAGTATTAATGTTGGCAATCATTTACCTCAAATACTAGTATCTGTATTAAAATAATAATAATAATATTTACACAAATAAAATATGATTATGCAGACAGAAATATTATTAATTTTGCTTATTTATTTCATCACGTAATATCTTCAAACTTAGTTAAATTTAATTATCATAAATCTAAAGCAAATAAGCAGAACAAATCAGAAAATTAAGAAATTAAGAGATAAACAAACATGACTAGCATTTTAAAATTGCAGCGAATTTTAGTTTAGTTTCGTATGGTGGAGCTATAGATATCAAAAACGAATATATCATATGCATGTAAGTTCGTAACAATAGTAAAAACGTATGTTTCAGTTATATTCAATAAGTGAAGCGACAGTAAGATCGTATTCATGCGAATGGCGATTTAGCAACGCTTTCTTTTTAAATGTTATATATCATTGAAACAATTTTATTAAATCAAATAAAGGGTATTCTTATTAGAATGACATGGTTTTAAAACGAAATTGTAACCATGTTTTTAAAATGTTATCATTGTCACCAATTTTTATTTCTGTTTCTCTCTGTTTCCCTCATGGCTAAATGTTAGCTTCAAGAACGTTAATTTTGGGCAAAAATTATTTTCTGAAGTAAAGCTCATTTTTGCTTGATTGGATATGTTAACAAAGCAAAACTATCGTTTTCGGTGCGAAAACAATCCAGAAGAGAGGAACGAGCAGCCCTTATATTCAAAAAACCTCACTGTATAGTATTTTTTATTGCATTATGACATCATCGGACTATTTTTTTTTCAAAACGAGGGAAAGGATGCAGTTTCAATGACTGGTGAGCAATACATATTGATGATAACGTATTTTTGGGGGCCAAATTTGGAGAACATGGGGTTACAATAAAACGATGCCATATCTCAGACTGCTAACGCCACTGCCGACATATTGCACAAAATGTTTGGTGAAAGAATAATTTCACGAAATGCAACGATTAATAACTTCCCAGAAGTTGTAATTTAACTCCTTTAGTTACATTTTGTAAGATTATTTGAAATCAATGATTTATGCAAAGAAATAATGAATCCTTGAAGGATTAGGAATAAATATCGCACATTCGTGACCCACGTTACTGCAAACAATCAACGAAAACTGCGTGCATCGAATTCGCTCGTGTGCACTAAGTCGAAGTTGACATATACGTGAAGTTTCATTCAGAACATAATTGAAGAAACTATACTCAAAATATTACGAAAAAGTTGGTTGTATCTGAAACAGCTTTAATTTTATTTCATTTTAATATCATATAATTCTCATTAGAACATTCTTTATAATGTAAAGCATGACTAATTGTTTAAAAAGATTTGAACTCAAATTTAAAAGGCATTCATCTTTTCCTTATAATTAAGTGAATTAATCATGTTTCTATAGTTGCAGTATGAAGGAAAGTTAACGAGGTAGCTCAAACATCCCCGAGATTACCAAATAGAAGACATTGGAGACCAGGAAAAATGTTGAGTGGTTTTAACAGTATAGTTATTTTGAGATTGCCAACAAGACTCGAAATCGGGTTAGTTTGCGATCAAAATAAAGTTCTTAAATGCTGCAATATATTTGCTCGTGCCGTCTCATTTTCCACTTCTTAGAAACTTAATCCTACTTGACTATGCCTGTACTGATATAATATTTCACTTTCAGTAGCAAATTCCTAAATAATTGAAACTTAATGCTCCTGATTTTAATCTCCATATAATGAACAAAACAAGGTATTTCCAGCTAGGAAGATTAATATCCAAGCAATATCAAACCATCGATTTTAATCACATGGCCAGTAATTCGCCAGATTGAGATAAAAGATGCTGCAGTAAAGATATCGCGAGCCGAAATGTAGATTGTTGTGTGACGCATCGTTGTATCAATGTATAAAGATACTTTTACCTTGGCATGCTTTCTTAATTCAACCTTCAATGGTCCAATCTTCGGAAAGCAATTACTTTAATGAGAAATCTGAGTGCGTGAAAGATAGAATAAGATACCAGCTTTGACGATGGAAATGAGATCTTAAGTGTTATTTTTCAGCTTCTATCTGCACTACCATCTATAAATGCAAACAGTTTCCAATTATTGGCAATTAATAATGAAATAAAGCTACAGTTTACTCTCTATCAGGATGTAATATCTGAGAAAACTGCCACGGTTTACTCAGGATCACGGTTAATCCCAGGCAGATAAAGATAAAACAAAGGAAAAATTAAAAATAATAAAAATCTGAAAGATTTCAGATTTTAAATTACGTCCATAGGCGCGTTTTTTTAACGTTTCGTGTGCTACCTTTTTTATTAAATATCATGTACTACGTACTCAAACCATAAAATTCAGTTCAAAATCAATATCTCAAAATCATTTTAAAATGAACATATCTTTAGAATTTCCGTAAGTCTCGTCCGCTGGAGATAAAAATGTTTTTTTTTTCCGTACAGTGTTGCCATTGCTCGATTTGAAATCATTTAGTTTGTTAATCAGAAATTCGTTGAAATGTTACAAAACATAAAATCGATAATAAAGCAAATTTCAAATTCAAAATTAGGGCTTCCAGATGCCCATATTCGCGGTAGGATTACGTCATTCAAAATTCGATGGCTCTAGGTTTTATCACAATGCGAGAAACATGCATACATTTATGCAGATTTTTCATTTTTTTAAATTTAATGCAGAGAGATAACATTTAGTGGCAACAATTTGAAAAGTGAAACGGGCATTCAGAGGGAATCGACGCAAAATCGCAAAACGAAAGTAATAGTCCTTCGGAACTAAATGCCTTTGGACTAATAAGCTACGTTATTATAATTAATTGAAAAATACTACTAATTATTTATCAGTATTTTTAAGCACTTGGAATCTGGGAGAAATATTTTAAACCACTAATTTGGAGAATATGTTTGTTTATCTGGTTATGTAAATTAAACCAAAAATAAAAGAAAAAAGTAAGGTAAAAGATAAAATTTTTAAGTAAAAAGAACAGGTTTTAAAAATAGGAGAATAAATGAATGAAAGTAGTAATGAAGTACTTTAGTAATGAAGAAACAGGCTGTAAATAATGGAAGAATTAACATTACTGAAAATGAAGAATTTGAGTCATTTGATATTAAACAGCGATATTTATAAGACAACTTATTTTTACTTGCATTACTTTCGTGTTTCCATGAGTCAATGCGAAAACAAAATTAGTGGTTGTAAATTTAATTTATTTTTTTAAGATAAAAATTTATTTTTAACGAATGATTTAATGCTGTTATATTTCGGATTATTTACAGTTAAGTAACATATTAATGTGGATAAAAATAACTCTGCTACCACTATTATTATCTCGCCCATTCTCTTTATGTGTTTTGTATTTTTCGTTGACTGTTTTACTCTGATGATTTGTGATAGTTTTCCATCATTTCCACAGAGAGCAAACATTTTTAGACAGGACAGAGTTAACATGCGTTGGTAAACCCGGTGTTAAATGTATTTCTCAACTTACAGAATGGTTTCTTGAATTATTTTATATCGAGGCAAGAACTGCTTCGACTGTTCTCGCAAATTTTAGAATATTTTTTGCAGCTTTCGTGAATACCATATTTTTCTGCGAACATCAGGTAAACCTGTAAATTTCAGATTTTCCCCTTATTGTTTTTAACTTTTTGTAATAATTCTTAGGTTAGTTTTCATATTTAAGTAATTACGTCTTCATTAGAATTTTTTCGATCCTTAACAAGATTATTGTAGGACAATAGATACGACATAAAAAAACCTATGCATCTACAAAGCAATACAACAAATACATGAATAAATAAATATCAAATTTTCATGAAAAATATTGATCGGTATAAATTTATTTAAAAAGTAGACGTTATTCACGGAATTGTGTAGAACTTATAGAAAACCAGCGGCAGGCTTCAGTATTGGAACATAAAAAACTCATAATATTATTTTCAAAAATAAAAAATAAAAAATGATTCTAATTTGTCTAAATGTCTTTTGTAAGATTATCAGATTATGATTCTAAAGTAATAAAACTGTGTATGAATATTGATAATGTAATTTTAAAATTTCCTAACTTATAAATTACTGTTCTAGAAATTATTTTGGCACATCTTATGTAGCAAAATTATAAATGAAAGAAACAAAATAGTAACTATCATTAAATGAAATTGAAAAGGAAAAAAGTTCAAACTCGAATGATTATAATTTGCTTTATAATCGATCTCTTAAGAAAAGCCAAAAAAGATGTTAGGAATCCTCGTACTTGAAGTTAAACCTATCCATCAGTTTTTTGTTGCATGAGAGCCACACCTTTTGTGCTTTATTTTTTGTAATGAGTATAAACGCTTATTAAACATAACTAATTTATTATAGTGTGATACTTTAGAGCACATACTTTAAGGTCATTTGTAGTTTCCTGCCTCATAAACACGGTAAAGACGACTGCGAGATAAAAGTCGAATACATTCATTCCCCAAAATCCGTTAATTTCCTTTATGCAATGATGATGATATACGTTACGAGCGTAAATGAGGAGTAAGTCGCTAAGATATAGCCCTCATTTAGTGCGTATTAAAATGTAACTTACTATAATGGGGGAGGGGAAACGTCTAGAAAGTTAAATTTTTTAATTTTTATAAAATTAAGTTTTTAGATATAAAAATGCAAAAACATAAATACTTACATCATTTTAAATACATTTGTAATTGGAAGGGTGTGTTTGAAGCCAGCTATTGCGAAAATTTGGTTCGCTATGAATGTCTGTTTCACTTTTCAAATTTAATGTTTATTAAAAAATAAAAATTCCTGCATTTTAAAAAAACAAACAAATAAATAAAAAAAAATCTGAGCTTTTTTCAACGTTTTGTGTGTTGCCTTTATTTATTAAATATGTTCTTCGCAATTAAACCGTAAAATTCAGTTCAACAACAATATCGCAAAATAATTTTAAAATGAGCATAGCGTTAGAATTTCCGATACACAGTCTCTCGCGCTGAAGATAATTTTTTTTTTGGCACAGTGTTGCCATTGCTCGCTCTGAAATCGTTTAGTTTGTTAACGAAAAATTCGTTAAAGTTTTACAAAATATGAAATAGATAATAAAACAAATTCCAAATTTCAAATTTGGGCTTCCTGATGGCCATATTCGGGTGGGAACGTACGTTATTCAAAATTAGATGGCTCTGGTTATCGTTGTTTTATCACAATGCGAGAAACATTTATGCAGGTTCTTCATTATTTAATTTCTTTAAACATAATACAGGGTTCTAATATTTGGTGGCAACAATTTGATAAGTGAACCGACATTCACAGTGAACCAACGCAAAATGCCAAAATGAAATTAATAGCCTTTCTGGACTAACGGCCTTTGGGCTAATAATGAAGAATCTTCATGAACGCATGTATGTTTCGCGCATTGTGAAAAAACGACGATATTTAGAGCCATGAAATCTTGAATAACGTCCTCCACTCGAATATGGTCTCTTCGAAAACCGAATTTAATTTCGAATTTGTTTTATTGTTTGTTTCATATTTTGTTAAAGTTTAACGAATTTTTGATCAGCAAATTCAACGATTTCAAAGCGATTTCAAGATGCGCGGGAAGATACATTTTTTATCTCCAGCGCTCAAGACTGTTTATCGGAAATTCTGAAGATATGCTGTTTTTAAATATTTTTAACCCAAAAGAGGTATGTATTTGTTGAAAAAAAAAAAAAAAAAAAAAACCCGCCCTTTTCGGAGTAATATAGCTTCGAATCTGCAGAATTTGAAAGCTTTCAGAATTTTTTTTTATTTATTGCTTTTGTTTTTAATTTATTCGATTACATTTTTGTGGTCGTTAACTCCCAGTTTATCAGTGTAATACCGGAAACAACGTTGACGTTAACTCGAAATCATGACAAATCCAAAACAGTTCAAATTCCAGGAATACTACTATATACTTCCAGGAATACTACTATATTGCAATCAATAGAAAAAAAAAACTATTAATAATTTGCCTGCATTTTTAATGACGAGAATAAATTATTAATGTTGAGAATAAAGTAAATTAATTGCTTTATAAATATTAGAAGAATATAATACACCATTAGAAATAATTAGTAGTAACTTGTGATTCTGCCTACTTTTTACTGCCGATATTCCATGCCTTTTTCTTCTCATTTTTGTGTTTTCAGTAGACAGTTTTGATTTACGCTGATGGATTTTGGTAGAACTTTTTTTTTTCACTCTTCTGAAATAAACGAACCTTTTTAGATAGCTCCAGTCAAACCGTAACCAGGTTATTCCGCCAGTATTTAATTGGGTGTGAAATGTACAAACATATATTAAAGGAAAATTTCCTTGTCCTGGTAGTTTCAAAGAAAAACCTCTGGGTAAACTCTTCTTTTTAAATTTATATAATGAAGATATTTTTTAAGTTTTATTGCTTAGCTTATGAAAAATAAAATAATTTTTTCTCTGTATTTATTTAAGCTTTTTGTTTCTCTAAAAAAGAAAGCGTTTGTGTTATATAAAATTTAAATCATTAGCTGTCTGTTGTTTTATGTGTTTAGTAACGAGAAAATTAGAAATATCATAATCTTCATTAAAATACAATCGAAAAAAAAATTCCAGAAAGGTTTCAGACTTAAATGATTAAAACGATCAAAATGGTGATTAAAATGTGGATAGAATATGTGCTCCATATAATAAAGAGCTTCGTCAAAGAGCTCTTTCTACAAAAACGGAAAAGAAAATTCAGATAAGATTTAAACTTGCTAGCGTCTGTGCATCTGACAAAAGAAAGTAAACTGAGAGCTAGTTTGATGTTTGATTGGTTGAACCTTCAAGTTCTTTTTATTTCTC
>KK117768.1:170266-184342 GCA_000611955.2 Stegodyphus mimosarum | reverse complement strand
GAAACGATCGTAAAACAGACTGCAAGAAGTGCGTTTTATTGTAATCTATGTATAACATTTAAGGGGTTTTATTGATCTGATAGTAAAAGAAATTTCAGTGAACGCTTCCTCTGTTTGCTTTTATTTCAATAGGAAAACTCTTTCTTTAGTTTAGTGATGTTCCTGTTATCCATCAAATCAAGGATTTTTGTAGATTCCCCAAGTGATGCTTTCTTTCATTTGCTAGAAAGTATGGGTAGTAATCATAAAAAATTCTTTTTTTCTTAATGTTGCAGGATAACAGTAAGGACTTACGTAGAAGGCTTGATTATGCACAGCAATAGAATAATCTCTAAAGCTGAAAGGGAGATGTTTACAAAAACAGAAACATTGTTGACAGATTAATAAAAATTTCACAGAGTAATAAATCTATTTGTATAATAAAGAAGTTTATTTTAATAAAATAAGTCTTTATTTAAAACTCCTAAATTCATTACTGAATTTGTAGAGATTTATATTTATTTTAAATAATCAGTTAATTTTAATTTTGAGTTACTTTCCTATAAGCCTTCATTCCCCTAATTGTCAGTGCCAGAATATTTAAATTTGGTAGCGAGTGTAAGAAATGCAAATTCTACCAGTGGAAGAATAAGTTAAATATCGACGTTCCAGTAGAGAAAGGGAGAGTCCGGGAAATTTCCGTACGTGCTTATACGCAAACTTCTGTTTAGCAGTTACTGCTGGTTGACGTGGCTTAGTCGCTATTATCTTCCTGCCACTAGACTCATCTACACGCTGTAGGCTGCATGATTATATGAGCCCTGTAGAGTAATTCTACTATTTGTGAGCATCTTAAATTCTTAAGTTTCATTCTACTGTTTAAGTTACCGCCCAAGTTGAGGCGTAGTATGTTAGTGTCAAGTTGACGCGTTGTAAATAAGTTAAAGCGTTTAATAAAGGGCAGTTTTAACCCTTCCTCAGTGCAATGACTGTTTCTCAAGATTCAACACAACAGAAGGACAGTAGAACTTTACAAATTAAAAAGAGAAAAACAATTTATCATGTAGTTTAATAGAACAAGAGCTAAATCAGTGTGCTTGCAAATTTTATCTGCAATTTTATATCACTAATAATAAAAGCATAGGGTGTTCTTGATGACTTTATAAAGATAATGGCTTATAATTTTGACAACACAATGCGATTATTCGATTTCTTAGCCCCTATTTCGTGTTTCCATTAAACTATATGATAAATTATTTTTTTTCTTTTAGTTCATTAATTGTTTGAGTTCGAAACAAATCCTTATTTTACAAAATACATTTTTATAAAACATGTAAAGTGTATTTTAATTTTATAACAATTATTGTTAATTTTGAAATTTTTTCCTTTTAATTCTTGTTTCCCACTTAAAATTCCCTACGAGAATGAGTTTTTAGAATCGCGTTGAATGGAAATGGGTTAGATGAAGTATTTAAAGGAAGTTCAACTTACTTCGTAGGAGAGTGCTTAGGAATCCTTAGTGGCGTATGTTTGCTTTCTGGCTACTTCATTCTTGAATCTATTACGCTCAGCCGTATTATACGTGCCTAGGTTGCGTGCTCGTCGGCTAGGTTGATTTAAGGGCCAATTACGTTAGGTGTTTGTGTTTAACTTCTGCTAAGTCTATTTAGTTTAGCATTAGACTACTTTTTTATTTTCTTATCATGATTGAAAAGCTCGAGTGGAGGCTTGCCTGTAAGCCCAAGAAGGGGTTATCTGTTTTTATTTATTTGAGTGAATAAAAGGGTATTTTAACCCTTCTCACGTCTGTTTAGTAACTATTGGAACTCAACGATAATTCTCTTATTAATTCACTACGTTCCTCGACGTTATATCTAGACAAGGTATCGAGAAACATTATAAACATTTTATTTTCATCTTTAGTTTCAATGACATGTCATCTATCATATTGTTCAATTGAATAAATGTTTTTCAACAACGAATAATCACTCTTTTACTTCCAACAATTATGTTATGTCAAATGGTCGCAAATATTTTCGTTGATTTTGGCAAAATGTCAGAGATTTCATTAGAATATCATATAAATTTCATTAAAGATTATTTTCCGCTCTATTCGATGATGCAAGCAGTGAAATTCTGAGAGTTTTAGCTTATTCGTTAAACGAAGATGCATAATAATCAATCAAAATGAAATTTTAAAAAACACAAATTAAATTTTGAAAAAAATCATTGAACCAGATTATATTGTCATCCGCAATGGGTTATGCAGAAAATGAGTTCGATAGATTATGAGGCAGTAATTTAAAAATGGGTGAACAAAGTTTCGACCATAATGATAGACACCATGAGCGAGTTAAATAAAAGCTTACAAAAATTCGCTAGGTTTAGAAAATTCTAGAACGTTAACTGATGAGTTAACGTGGCCTGACGTAAAAAAAAGGAAATGTCAAGAAAATGGAATGGTTGTGAGAAAATGAAAAAATTGATATCACAGACCATTGCAAAATCCATGGCACATTCACATGAAGAGCAACAAAATGCTCAGTGCCAAAAGCAAACATGTGAACATGAGTAAATGAGTTCAAACATGAGTTAGTTTTACAACGAACAAACAAATCTATAGAGCAAAACGTTAACTCACAATAAACTATGTTCTACCTCTTATTTCCATAATATCTGTTTATTTATATTTCTTTCTTTTTTCCACCTAATGCTTAAATTGCAATACAAATCATAGAAAATCTAAACCTGTAGTACCTTTTCTAACTCACATTTCCAACTCATGTCCAGAAATTGCAATTCTCTTGAGCGATGTAACCACTGTACAAAGTTAGAATTCTAAAAGATGCATTCAGAAACTGCATCTGTAACCCTGCAGTGTAAATCTCATGTAGATACAAATAACTGGAAATGCAAACCTTTGTACATATTATATTCTGCAACATCTGGAATGCACGTCTGATGGCAGTGAGCGACTTTCCCACAGAATAACTTGAACGAGACTCGTCCAGTCAATGGTGCAGTCTTACTATCACAAAACCTTAAGCGTAAAACGAAGCTCTCTACGGAAAATGCAAAAACGGAAAGAAAATATCATGGATACCAACAGTGATAGCAGATGATGATAATATATGAGCGTTATTTTTTATCCGTAACAATACGTAATTTAATTCTATGTAGTTCTGAATGTGTAAAAATTGTCACAGTGCAATAAAAATGAGTAAGCTACTTTTCTATTAAGCGAGGTAGAACTTAGTGACATTGTAGAGTCATTAGGTTATTTGAAAGCAGGAGAGATGAAAAATGAGCAACGCCTTCGCCGGGAACCGAACCACGGACCTCTCGGTTACGCGTCGAGCGCGCTGACCACTACACCACGAAGACATGCGAAGAAGGCCTACACCACGAAAGCATGCGAAGAAGGTGGGAGAAATAACCTTATAACATATTCATATGCTATTTAGAATTTTGTTTTTTCATGTCTAATCGTTTATGCTTCCGTTACTTGCAAGGCTTTTCACCTTTCTTACCGTTTGCATTCATGGTGTAACTGGAAGCAAGTTTAGTTGATAATCGGAAAGTCCGGTGTTCGAATTCTGGCGAAGTTCTCAGTTGACTTTTATCATACATCCTGCTCCGAAATAAACGAAGTCGTCGTTGATTTTTATCATATACATTTTGCTTCGAAATAAATCTAATGACTTTACTAATTTATGCAATGACACACAGTTATTCGCTCGATTGAACTGCTTGAAAGTACAGATATATAGTTAATAGTATTTTGTGTTAGTTATATCATGAGTTACTCCTCTTCTCTGTTTAAACTGCATTTTGATTAACCATGGATATCATTCAGGTATTATTTAGGTAAATCGGTACTTAATTCTAAAACTGAAAATCTGATATATACTTTTCGAGATACTTAGGTTGCGCTATAGTTTTGTTAACGCAGCTCTTTTAACAGCAAGGATTATTGTCGTCAAGTTTTATTTTCAATCAATTTTGAAACGATTCCATGGATGCTGAGACACGTATGATTCGCTCATTGGTTATTTGCAACCAAATATTGCGTCTAATTAAGAAATTTATCAATTATTCAATAAAATTTCAAGTAAGTATGCGCCTTATGTACCTATTATTTTAAAGTACTGTGTGAAAATTACAAATCTGCTTTTTTTTTTCTCTTTTCGCTGACCTACACTTCTTATATTGTTTTTAAATTACAGTAAATGATAAAGATTTATATGCAAGGATAATTACGTTGATATCATAACTCGAGTTTTCTCAAGAGTATGCGATATCTCTAGAAGTGGTTTTATCGAATTAATACTCAGATTTCAGATTTTGGTGTGTCTCTAAATTCCGTTATTTAACAGAATTAAGTAAATTGAAGCATTAAGTATTTCCATAAGTGTGAGTATAAGATTCCAAATAAACTGTAATTTATTATAAGCCAACAGGGATTAATTGCGAAATGAAACCAAATTACCGCAATATACCGAAACTTATTATTAGACAATGGAGATTAAAAGTGAATCAAAACCAAATTATTCTAAACCAAGCTCCTTTACTCTTAGACTCGTCGCATTCCCTCTTTCGTTTCTCTTCTGCCAATATGTTGCTGTTTGTTGTTGAACTATTTTTGTTGCATTGAAATCAATTGCCGTAAAGGTGTAGAAAAGACACAAATGCAATCAAATACGCTAGCAGATTGCGTTTGGTACGATATATAATTCATATTAAGAATGTGCCTGTCAATAAAGTAAATTAAATCGGCCACTGCGACTACCATATACATAAATGAGTTAAATATTTAATCAGCAAAATAAAGTTTAAAAAGAAAATGCTTTAGACATGACAGTTATTCTAGCACACGCTATACAAATTAAATCATTAAACTTTTACGAAGCTTCTCAGGAATAACCAAAAATACAGAAATTGCTAAGCGTAAAATTAGTAAATCCGATATAGGAAGTAATTTTGAATTTGAAAATATTGAGAGTGTAACAGGATATTTGAACTTAAAAAGTGCTTCAATATTGATCAGATGAGGAGATGAACATATCTAAATATTGCACTAACTTAATAAAACTGAAAGGAACAAAAAGTAAACATAATTTACTCGAAAGTTTAAGCAAATGTTTCAAATTTCTAAGGAAATAAGGCAAGGATCCTAATTTGCACACTAAAGAGAAAACGATAGTTCTTTGAATTCATAAAAAAGCTGAAGATATATAAGAACATAATGTAAAATTTCATATTCCATGGCATATATACCATATATACAAACAAAACTTTAAAGTTTGTGAGAATTTGTTTATTTATTTTGACTAATAGTTAAATTTTAGTTAAAGCAACTTTCCTTTCTTTCTTGTTTTCAAGGTCGCATTGTTACTTACTAACGATTTGATCTTTGACGTTGAGTGCTTCTAGCCATTACGCTTGTTTCCGCCGGCTTCTATGAATCAGAGCCATCGCGCGCGTTTAAATTATCCTGCGAGCCGTTAGATTAGTTTAGTTACATTTCCTGTTCAACATTACTTGTTTGGGTCAAGCCAGAAGTGTTGGCTTATGTAAGCTCAAGAGAGGTCGTCTGTTAAACTTTATGTAATTGAATAAATGGCTCTTTATTCCCTTCTTCTGATTTTTATCTTATCTCAAGACTTGAGAATACGTCATACAGTCTTTCTAAACCTCGTTAGTTAGTTTACTAGAAAGAATGTGACTCTATAAGGTATAAAGAGACAAAAAGAATGCGAGTAAGTTAATAACTAAATAAGCAAAAATAAATGTAGCTTACAATCTGAAAATTGCAGCTCTCAAAGAGTATAGCTGTGATATCTCCCCTATCTGCTGTCCTCCCGCCTCATAGAGAAAATGACTCCACCTTCTTGTATTTTAAACATTTATTGCACACACAAAACTAAATACTAAAACTACACTACTAATACTGAAATATGTACATTAATTAATATTAGATTCGTTTTACTAACAGCTCCCATAAGCCTTCCTTTTCCATGACCTCTCAGTAGGTCTCCCTTCTTGAAACTAAAACTTTGGCGCCTCTCCGATTGAGAGTTAGCGACTCCTATCCATCTTGTTGGTTGGCGTCACCCATACATCACACCCCCATCCAAGATTGAAAGAGGGTGAAAGCCTATTCAAATATGACAAAATATGGTGACGTCAAACAAAAAGAGTTACTTACCTACTAAAGTTAACAGATCAATCAATACTGGAGTTGAAAGATACATAATACAATACTTATACAGATTACTTCTACATGTACTACGACTTCTTCTAAAGCTGTAACATATAAATGATTAACAATTAATAATCAAAATAATTCTAAAAGGCAATAGACTAATACTTAAAGTTTCTATAGTTACTTAAAGTTTCTAGGAGAGTAGCTGCAAAAGAAAACACACAAAATAATAATAATCCTAAGAGTTTATAAATGTGTATGAAAAGTTCTTTCTTTCACACAAGTCACTCAATAGTCTCCAGCCTGGACAACGCGTCAGCATTGTTCAACTTAGCACCTGGGAAATGGGAAATTGTAGTATCATACTTTTGTAATGCTAAAGCCCATCTTTGTAACTTAGAAGATTGTGGTGCGTTCTTTGTAATAAAAGTTAAAGGATTGTGATCAGTTATAAACTCCACAGGTGATCCAAAAATCCAAGTTTCAAACTTTTTCAAGCTCCAAATAACAGCATAGGCTTCTCTCTCGATAATTCGCCATGCTTGTTGCGTTTTAGTTAATTTCTTGCTGGCGTAACTAATTAGGTACATCTTTCCGTTTTTCCGTTGAGATAAGCAGGCCCCAACACCGGTTGAAGATGCATCACATTGAATTGTAAAAGGTAACCCAAGAATAGGGGTATAAAGACTGGGTGCTTCCACTAGGCATTTCTTTAATTTCTCAAATGCTTCGTCATGTTTTTCTGTGCAGCACAGTTCTTCAGGACTTCTTCTTTTGGTGAGCCCGGTTAATAGATAAGTTGTTTCGGCATAATGTGGAATATAATCTCTGTAATAATTACATAGTCCTAGAATACTTTTCAATTGTTTCTTGGTTTGAGGTCTAGCTAATTTCTGGATAGCCTCCACTTTTTCTGGATCAGTACGATGACTGCCGGAACCGATGATATGTCCTAGATACTTAATGGGAGTTTTAGCAAAAGAACATTTCTTGAGATTTACTGAAAAATTTAGTTCTAACAATTTCGAAAAAATAGTGTCGAGATGTACTAAATGTTCATTCCAATTTGAATAAATTGCTATGTCATCGACATAAGCTCGGGCGAAATCTTTTTATTTAGCAAGTGCTTGGTTCATCACTCTTTGAAATGTTGCAGCAGCGTTGCGTAGCCCGAAGGCATGACATTAAGTCTATACTGAGCTCGATATGTCTTGAAACATGCTAATTCTTGACTTTCTCTTTCTAATGGTATGACGCAACAGCCTTGGAGTAAATCAATGGTGGATATCACGTTGGCTTTCCCGATATGGGATAAGAGTTCTTTAGGATTTTCCATACGAAAATCGTCTGGTTTCGTTGCTGCGTTAAGGAATCTAAAGTCAACTCAAAGACGAAGATTACCGTCTTTCTTCATAACACAGACAATAGGATACGAAATTTCGGCGTTGGTTTCTTCGATCAATCCCATTTTCAACATTTCGTCGATTTGTTTGTCTACTTGCGGCTTCAAGCTTCTGGAATTCGATAAATGTATGGCTTCTTTCTTTCAGTATCGTTTAATCTTACTTTATGTTCTCCTACTTTGGCAATTTGTACCTTATTTATAAATAAGTTGTCATATTTTCTTAACAAGTTCATCACGTCATTCCACTTCTCATCGTCTAAATGGTTTAAGTCAACTTCGTTAAGATGAAAGTGATTGGACTTGTCACTCGCACTGGGTGTGGAATGGACTTCTCCTAGTTCCTCTTCGTTCTCAAATATTACACCTACCGCCTATATTTTTGAATTAAATTTTCTGATTTTATTTACGTGAACTCTCCTTATTGTGCCACCTGTCAGTTTGACTTTGTAAGAATCTGGATTGCAACGAGATATTATTTTTGCAGGTCCTGCCCATTTGGCACATAATTTATTACTGGAATCTGGAATCAACAAGTACACTTGATCTCCAGGGTTTAATTCTTTATATATTGCTTTTCGATTGGCATATCTTGCATATGCATTTTGTTTCAGTTCTACTGTTATAGATGCTTGCTCTGCTGTTTCTAAATTCATTTTTAGCTCCTGTAGGTAATCAACAGCACTTTTACCCAATTTTATTGGCAGTGGAATTTCTCCTGACCATGATGATTTTAATACTGACAACGAACCTCTAGCCTCTCTTCCATACATTAATTTAAATGAGGATACTCCCGTAGTACAATTTGGGATTTCACGGTAAGCGAATAACAGGTATGGGATGCGTTTGTCCCAATTATTAGAATCATTTCGTATGATATGATGCAACATACGTTTTAGAACTTGGTTACATCGTTCAACTAATCCCGAACTTTGTGGATGTCCTGGTGTTGCGAATCTAGGACTTGCTCCTAATCTGGCATGAAATTCTTGTGTTAATTCTGCAATAAAATTGGTGCCTTGATCGCTAGCTATTATCCGAGGTATGCCCGTTCTCATGAAGATTTCTAATAATGCATCGCATGTTGCTTTTGCTGTAATTGTTCTCAAAGGTACAGCTTCTGGCCACCTAGAATGTTGGTCGACTAAACACAGTACACATTTGTGTTTAAGTGCTGATGAAGGTTCAACTGCACCGCTTATATCTACGTTCACTGTATCAAATGGAAATTCAGGTCTCTGAACTGGGACTATGGGTATACGATTGCTGGTTCTTTCTCTACTTCGTAATTGACATTCCTTACAAGATTTACAGTATTCCTCTATATCTCGTAACATGTTCGGCCAATAAAATGAATAACGAATCTTTTCCTTTGTTTTTCTCATTCTTAATGATTTGCAAAAGTAGATTCGTGAGCTAATTTTAAAATTTGTTCCCTTCTAACTTTAGGCCGTACCAATTGACTAATAATCTCTCCAGAAATCCTTTCAGTGTGATAAATCAAATCATCCATTAAAAATATCCATTTTTATTTCTTTACGCGTCTTTAAAAATATTGCGTAAACTGTCACATTCCCTCTGCTGTTGTTTAAAAATACTGATATCCGAACGTTCCCCACATTTAATTTATTCTCACTTTCGTTTTCACCCTGAATGCAATTTAGAATTAAATTTCGTTCTTCGGGCATAAATAAATCAGCGCGATTTTAACCTTCGAAATCTTTTGACTGATGACTCATCACTTCCGATATCTGCGATGGAGACACTGTGTCGCAATCACGATTCCCGCTAAGCAGATGTGATTCAGAGGTCAATAAATCATAAACAGTTGGAGTAATTACGCAAGGAATATGGAGTTTTGCTGTTAACGCTACTAATATTTCAACAGGTTTCAATAAATTAGCGTTATCACAATTTCTGATAGAAATAGGAATTCTAGCCACTTTAGCTGAGATCGTTTCCCCAAATGCGGAAATTAGGTCAATATTGCAGTTGTTCTCAATACAGAAATTTTGTATGTGTTTCGGATTCAGAACAGAAATTTCAGCACCTGAATCAATTATGGCTGGGACTTCGTTACCTGCAACGCAAATATTTGCACTTTGCAATGGTTGCGTAAAAATTTCATCTGGGTTTAAGCTTGAGGATCCAATTTTTGCTGTTACTTTATCACTAGCATTTTTCTCCGGTGTTTCCTTTTTCAAAGGAGTGTTTTGTTTTTTCGATTTGTTCCTTTGTGGAGAAACTTTAGCGAGGTGCGTTAATTTTCCACATATGTAATAGTCTTTGGGTGGATATTTATTTTTATTTATGTTGTTTCTCACATGAGGCGGGATATATTTCGATTCTCTTAAAGATTGGGATGACTTAGCTATGTTTTCGTTAGTGCTAAAAGTGGTTTCGTTTAATAATTTACCTTTGTTTACAAAATATAGGTCAACTTCTTTAGCTAAATCCTTAGGTTTTAACCAATTTTCCCCTGTTTTAATATTTATGTAGGTTGCCGTTTCTCGATTCTAACGTTTGGAAAAGTTTGTCAGAAACCACTAGTTGACACAATGTATCAAAGTCTTTAACTTCGCGTAACTGACAGTAATACTGGAAATTCGCAGATAGTCTAGATGCGAACTGAACATGTAACTGTAATCGCGTCGTGCTCTTCGAAAGTTCATCAAACATTCATAAGCAGTTGGTTGATATTCTTTTAATACTAGTTTTTTAATGGTTTCATAACATTTTAGTTCTTCATCATTAATGTAAAATAATATGTTAGTTGCCTTATCACCTAAAATATTAATCAAAATATCGGATTTGAACTCCTGTGGTACATTTTTAGTTATGAATGCTCTTTCTAATATTTGAAAAAACAAATTGAAGTTTTCCGATCTTCCTGGAACAGGAATAGCTAACGTTTTAACACTTTTTATTAGATTTTCCAAATAATTTCCCGAACCTGTATTGATATCTTTATCTGCACAAGATCCGTTGTGACTTCTAACCTTTTCCAATTCTAATTCTTTCTCTAGCTGAGCTAATTTTAATTTCTCAAGTTCAACCTCTTGACCTTCTAAAGCTAACTGTGTATCCCTAGCTTTTATTTCATTTTCTTCTCTAATTTTTCTTTCCTCAACTATTGAGTTTAATAATCCGATTACAAACTCTGGATCATCTTTAAATATTTAATGTCCTCAATTTTACTTTTTAACTGAACCACTGTTAAACCAACGGTTTGTGTATCTTCAATTTTACCAAGAAGGTTTATTAAATCTTCTTTTTTGGTATTCTTATACATTTTTACTTTCGTTTCATACACACACACACACACATATATATATATATATCTTCAGTAAATTTATACTCTAAGTAAATAAAATCAAAAGCTTCCTACCTGCTTCCCTTGACGTTTCTCTTCAGTCATCTCACCTCTGGTTCGCGTGTGAGGGCATGTGATATCTCCCCTATCTGCTGTCCTCCTTGCTGTCCTCCCGCCTCATAGAGAAAATGACTCCACCTTCTTGTATTTTAAACATTTATTACACACGCAAAACTAAAAACTACACTACTAATACTGAAATAATAATTAATTAATATTAGATTCGTTTTACTAACGGCTCCCATAAGGCTTCCTTTTCCATGACCTCTCAGTAGGTCTCCCTTCTTGAAACTGAAACTTTGGCGCCTCTCCGATTGAGAGTTACCGCCCCCTATCCATCGGTTGGCGTCACTCATACATCACAATAGCCATTAAGTTCCAAAGTATTTAAAATTTAAATAATATAAAAATCAGAAGATAAAAAGGAATTTCATTGTGATCTTAGTACGTAAATTTATATTTAACAATTGAAGTAATTTTAAGCTAAGGGGTTATGATAGGCTTTCTAAACGAAATTATGGCTAGGTCTACTGCACTAAAATTTAGAATTAGTCTTGCAGAAATTTCAGGCAGAGAATATACAATATTATATTTAAAACTTCTATTCTAGCTGACTATACAAAACTATAGACAGAAAAGTTGCTATATTATTCCATCCTAAATTAATGTCACGTAAAACTTGTGCGCTTAATTATCGGGAGGAGGAAGAACCTCATGACGTATTGTAGTTTTCCGTTGTTTGCCTACTACAGACGTAGTAATTTAAAAGGCCAGTCTTAGTGTTAGTCATCTGTGTAAAATATGAAAAGTTAGCTCTTATTTAAATTTTAGTTAGTTAGTAGTCTTATATTCTTTTACGTTCAGACCACAAGTGGTTGGTCTTTGTATCCCGGAGTGCGGGAACGTCTGTAAAATCGATAAGCAAATAAAGGGGAAATTTAACCCTTCTTAACTTTGCTGTATCTTCTACACACGCAGGAACATAGCTTTTAGTAAGCTCCCTGTTCTTATGGTTATGTTTTCAAAACCAACTAGAAGAAACAGTAGTCCTGATAAAACTAATTAATAATGAAGCGCTGAAAGCCCTTCCAAGAAATTGCATAAATCAGATAGCTAAAATTTGTAATGCTTGTATTAAACTTTGCTATTTTCCGCAACAGCGGAAACATTCAATAATAATTACATTACTCAAACCTGGGAAAAACCCAAAACTTGCTTCCAGCTATAGACCCATCAGCCTGTTGCCTGTAATGGGAAAAGTGTTTGAGAGAATTTTATCGGCAAGATTGACTGAACACCTAGAAAAATTCGACCTAATTGACAGCCTCCAATTTGGATTTCGAAAAGGCCATAGTACTACACATCAAATTTTAAACTTGGTTGAAAGCATTGCTTTGGCATTCACTAAAGAATGGGGTTGCTGCATGCTTCCTCGATTTTGAAAAAGCTTTTGATCGTGTGTGGCATGCAGGCCTCATTCATAAGCTATCAAATTTTCTGCTTCCAGACAGCTTCCTACTTCTCACCATCTCATATCTTAAACGACGCACCTTTCAAGTTCGCTGTGGCGATACTCTTTCAACTAAAAAAGTAATCTTCACCGGGATCCCCCAAGGAAGTGTTTTAGGTCCAAAGTACTTCAATATACATTGGTGTGCAAAAATTAAGGACGAAGTCGAAAAATTAGCATATCAGCTGAACGAAGAGGCAGAGCGGACAGAAAGACCAATCAGAAGATTAAGTAAGGGGATGTACTGTAGCACATGCGCAGATATGCAGGTAGACGTAATGGGGGAGTGTCTGAGTAGTATAAAGCATGTTGTCGGTGTAAGATCAGTATTTAAGATCTGCCAAAATCATTTAAATAAGTGTTTGCAGTGTTTATAATTGCAAGATAACTGTGAAAATGTATAACTTCCAAGTTCCGATTAGCATGCAACGTAGTCTCGGGTTCTTTGACTGTCAGATCACTCTGAGCTACGATTGTCAGCTCACTCTGAGCTACGATGTCAACGATGTAGTTGCTATCAACTCATGATTAAGAACGATTTGATTTTGTATGTTAATTGCTAATTAAGTTTAAACGAACATCCTTCCTAATTTTGCTTAAATTTCTTTGCCTTAAAACTGCTGATTTATGCCATGTCTGGAATAAAATTACCGTAGTATGCCATGCATTAACAGAATGATTTCCTGCTTCCTGCAACTCTAAAGATTATTGCCTGAGTTCAAGTTCAAATGCCATTGATGTAACAATGCCAGTTTAATATTGCTAATCTGATTATGCTTATCCTTCTTGCCTCCGGGTGTTGATGCTAGAGGGCATCATTTCTTAATTACTACCGCTATTGGCCTATGGCAATCAGTTTGATTTACTAATCAAGACTCATAGAAGTCGATATTAGTCGTAGATTGAAGATCACAAGATCACAAGAAGATCAGTATTTCTGGCAAAGAGATTGCATGCAGTATAGCAGTTAAAATCACACCGAGTAAAAAACCGAGTAATAATAAAATAACATATCGACGAAGGAAAAAATGAAATGTTTACTGCTAAGTAATTAATGATAATTTATTCAGTGTTGTTAGATTACTCACAGCGAGC
The DNA here is from genome assembly GCA_000611955.2 of Stegodyphus mimosarum. NCBI lineage: Eukaryota > Metazoa > Arthropoda > Arachnida > Araneae > Eresidae > Stegodyphus > Stegodyphus mimosarum. The sequence continues at coordinate 170,778 of KK117768.1, read as the reverse complement.
TGACACACACACTACTTAAATTACAAATGCATGTGAGTAGCTTGCGTTCAGCTACCTTCGGCTTTTGGGGGACAAGTGCACTCAGAACTTGTACGCATCCCCCGATAGCCGAATGTGGCCGAACTCATGGTCTCAGTTTTCCAATCATAGTTTTGTACGATATATTTGGTGCATGCATGTGCATGCACTTTGCTTTATTATTAATTATTACTTAATTCATATTGTTACGGATTTCATAGTTATTAGTCCAAAGGGATTTAGTCCCGAAGGACTATTACTTTCGTTTTGCGATTTTGCGTTGAATCACTCTGAATGCCCGTTTCACTTTTCAAATTGTTGCCACTAAATGTTATCGCTCTGGATTAAATTTTAAAAAATGAAAAATCTGCATAAATGTATGCATGTTTCTCGCATTGTGATAAAACCTAGAGCCATCGAATTTTGAATGACGTAATCCTACTGCGAATATGGGCATCTGGAAGCCCTAATTTTGAATTTGAAATTTGCTTTAT
>KK117768.1:137267-169660 GCA_000611955.2 Stegodyphus mimosarum | reverse complement strand
TGTCAGCTCACTCTGAGCTACGATGTCAACGATGTAGTTGCTATCAACTCATGATTAAGAACGATTTGATTTTGTATGCTAATTGCTAATTAAGTTTAAACGAACATCCTGCCTATTTTTGCTTAAATTTCTTTGCCTTAAAACTGCTGATTTATGCCATGTCGGAAATAAAATTACCGTAGTATGCCATGCATTAACAGAATGATTTCCTGGTTTCTGCAACTCTAAAGATTATTGCCTGAGTTCAAGTTCAAATGCCATTGATGTAACAATGCCAGTTTAATATTGCTAATCTGATTATGCTTATCCTTCTCGCCTCCGGGTGTTGATGCCAGAGGGCATCATTTCTTAATTACTACCGCTATTGGCCTATGGCAATCAGGTTGATTTACTAATCAAGACTCATAGAAGTCGATATTAGTCGTAGATTGAAGATCACAAGATCACAAGATAAAACTAATTTAGATTATTTTTTGGAAACAAGAAATTGTAGTTGTGTAATGGTAAATTATCTGAAGCTTTCTGGTGGTAAAAGAATTAAATTAATCCTGTATAAACCGATGTAAGAAACAATCATCAAACGCATTTATCAAAACTGCTTTGAATTTTGAATTCATAAATGTTCTTAATAAGGGCTCATAAACTACCTTGTGTAAAATCATGGCAAAATATCTTTTATCATAAGCTTGTCATCCGAGTTTGCCATTCGATGTCATTTTTAGGTATAAAATATACCAATACTAATTTCAGAGTTTTTTTTTTTTCTAAATTATTCAAACAAAATATATTCTGCAGGTTACCTCAGTATTTCAGTGGTATAGGTAGATTAGGCTAGTTATTAAGGCACATTACATCTAAGCTTAAGAGAAGGAATGCCTTCCTGGAAGACTTCCTGTAGGATAATGGCTCGTATTTACATTCATGATTTTGTACAAATCCAAATACTAGGATTAAATAAATTTTTTCTAAACTTTTAAGGATCGATAAAGGAAGTTAACCGCATCATTCTGATTTTAATGTAGTTATCTTAAGTCATAAAACAGGAGAGGCTGAAGAAAGGAAGAAATATTTGTGTTTGTATAAGACAGCTCTGAGTTTTTTAGCTTAAAAGCAACAGCATACATAATTACGCTTAAACACTATAATAATTACGCTATCTAGCGTAATATACTAACATATTTACGCTATCTAGTACTAAGCTAGAAAATTTTAACGAATGGCTTGCACCTTATAAAAGAATATGAAATTTAAATTAAATGTTAAACATTTTACAGAAAGAAAAATACAAATAACTGAGAATGAAAAAAAATTAAATTACAAAAAATCCTTAAAATTAAAAAATTAAAAATCACAAACTATCACAGAAATTACATTAAAAATTAGTAAATTTGTTTATGTTGCGCAATTTATGTCAGAAGCTGCCGGATATTCATTTTCTTTTTCATTTACATCAGTTCGTCTTCTGGTAGGTTTTAAAGCTGAGTCATGATTTTCCAAAATAGTTTTTGTGTGAAGTTTAAGATTCATTCTTTTAAAGATTTCTCACTTAAGGAAACTATCATTAAATTAAAAATGCATTGTACAACTAATGAATATCTTGCATTTTCCACCTTTTCATGGAAAGCTAAATAAACCGACTTCAGTCCACGTCTTGAAGTTAAAGGATTTGATATCCAACAGTAAATTTATGGAAAATAGATGTCAATTTCTAGAACCTATTTAAATTTTAGGCTATCTACAACGTGCTTGGCTGAACTTCAATGAAGCAGGACGAAACTCTAATTTTCAAAAGTAGAAACATTAAAATAAATCAAAATATGATTATTACAAGTGAAATATATCCTTTCCTTGGAATAAATAAATAATCAAACAGCAAGAATAAACGACTAGCAAAGTAGACACAAATTCAACAATGGGTTCTCGTGAGCTTCCTGCAGCCGATAAACTGAACGCATCTGCCAAAATTATCTCCTTATTTACGAAAATTCTATTGCTGTTTGACGGTTAAATGATGATTAAATGCAAAAGATTTAAAAACATAGCGTCATTATTAAATTAATATAGAAAAGACATTGCATAATTCCATGGAATGTCTCCTTCTACACGCAATTGATTCGATTGATGCTGCTTGTACTTATATAGCTAGCAAGTCAATTATACATAATTACTACGCAAATTTTTTTTGTGAAGTGAAAGGCTTATAAATTACAGGGTTGAAAATTCATGATCTGTAAATTCATCGATGTAGAATTTTCCATCAGCATGTTTTTGTTCGTTCTGTGTAGGTTACTTGATTTCCATACTTGTAAAAGGACAACAATGCGCCATTTTATATTGATATCGGATTTCTTACCGAAAGGTATTAGAGAAGTATTACAGCAATTTAATTTATTTGAATGTACGATATTATAAGTTTTATTAATATCTTCTACTTTACGCTTTACAAGCATAAAAACATATTGACTGGATCTTGATCAATTGCTTAAATGTTAACTGACTGTAAAGCTTAGAAGCATTTCTCTTCGTACCAATGGGCCAATAAACCTCAAGAGATGCGCCATCTTAACTGAATAGAAGTCGTTTGGCTATTTCCCAAGTTTGTGAATTGACTATTCAACGGAGAACTCATTAAAAGATTCTGCTGCGAGAGTCTATAACCAAGGCAATTTTTGTTTGCCGCTTAGAAAGTTTTTTTATAGTCTTGCTGTTCTTGGTAAGTCATTGAAAAGATTACTAGTGATTTAACACCATTTCTCATCTCTTCAATGGTGAAAGAATTATCGTCTGCTTTATAAAAAATTTTGTATTTTTTTTTACTTGCTTGTGTGAAGTAAAGAAAGTATTGTAATCGCGAAAAATTTCGGGAATCATTGTGCAATGAAAATATCCATTTTGACCGCTCTCGAATCCATTTGAACGATGCTTTTCCGTGACGTCTGTACGTGCGGTCAGAATTAAGGACTCTTTTTTTTCCCCAAACCGATGCTAAAATGGATTTAGAAGAGCTTTTTTTCATGGAAGTAGGAAGTAAGAACAAGGAGGTTAGAATAGAAGGAAGGGAGGTTCAACTCAAACCTTGAATCTTGTCGGCCATGTTACTATTGTTTCTTTGACTTATGCAAGGAAGTCTGTCATTGCAATATTATTTTTGAAGCATGTCATCTTTATTTTGCATATGGATGCACAAATCGATTTTCAAAAGAGATTCCTGTGATTACGTTTCACGCGTAAGTGCATCTTATTTTCTTTCCAGATGTGAAAAAAGGACTTAATATTAATCAAAATATGTTAAATACATTTTAATGTTTCTGTTCATAGCTGGTATCTTCTTTCCTTAACATACAATGATATATACTAGGATTTAAAGTGTATAATTTGAATGTTTTAGGTAATTCGCTTTATAATTTTCATGAAAAGTAAGAAATTAATCGTTATTATTTTTATGAATCACAAAGGTGTTAAATAAACTAATGCTTTTCTTTATGCATTAATTATTATTCATTTTTAACTCTTATGAATATAACTGGTGCATTTGATCAAGATAAACTGTTCTGTTGTTAAAAATTGTTTGGAATATAGCAAATTTCTGGAGTATAGCGATAAAAGTAAGTAAATTATTTACATAATTGAATATGTGAAAAGACGTAACAAAAATTTACATAGGTATGTTTCTTTAATTCAAGACAATTTCTTTGAGATTCGTAAATATAAAACACGCATAAACTGAAATCATTAAATTCACATAAATCTGCTTTATTTCATTAATGTTTATTTTCTTCTTGTTATAAGGTTGTGGGTTCTAAAAAGGATCTATTTAAAAAATTCATTTAAAAATAATGCAACCTGTGACTATTTTTTCAGATAATTATCTGCTATTAATGGATAAAAATTAATTGATAAATGGACAAAAGTTACAACGTATTTTTTAATTGAAATTAAGAATTATTTAAATTTCCAGAAGTACTATTAGCGTCAAGTGCCAGTCCCCTGAAATTAACTATTTCAAAACCTGCTATAGCCAATAAAAAATACACTGCTTGACATTGAAAATGCAGCACCAAGAAGGTCAGAAAGCGATGAAATTTAGAAAAAAGACACAGGCAGCAAGCAGCAATAAGTGATCTTTATTTCAAAATTAGAGTCAGAATACAGAGGGAGAACGGCGTCGGCTCAATAGGATTTAGAACCACCGCAGGCAGCGATGCACAAAGAAACACGTCTAGTCATAGAGTCAATAAGAGTGCAGATGATTTATGTCTCCATTCCCTTTCAACCATTTGCCACAGTTCGTCTTCTGAACTAGTTCGAGGGGCAGAGTCTGCAAACGGCGTCCAATCATATCCCACACATGTTCGATTGGTGACAGGTCAGGAGAGTACGGGGCCAGGGAAGCATCTGTATATCTTGCAGAGCATGTTGGCAGATGCGAACACTGTATGGTCGGGCGTTATCCTGCAGAAAAATTGCATTAGGCAGCCGCTGAAGGCAGGAGATTGCCACCGGCGGCAGTACATTATCCAAGTATCGTTGGGCCGTCATAGTACCCTGAATACGAACTAGAGGTGACCTGGAATCGTAGGCAATAGCGCCCCAAACCATTATGCCACGTTGTCGCGCGGTGGGGCGTTCTACAGTTACTGTCGGATTAGATCTGTCTCCAAGTCGACGCCACACACGTATGCGACGACTGTCACTGGATAAATAAAAGCGTGACTCATCTGAGAACACGACGTTTCGCCATTCTGTCATCCACATCGCTCCAGTCCGGCAACCATTCTAAACTTTGGCGCCTATGCTGTGGAGTCAATGGCAGTCTTCTTAACGGACGCCGTGAGTACAGGCCAGGTTCAACCAATCGACTGGAAATGGTTCTCGTCGACACGGGAACATTCAGGGTATCTTTCACATGCTACAGAATCGCGGTACAAGTGACTTGCGGGACCGCCACAGCTTGTCGACGGATGCGTCGATGCACGCCTGCTGAGGTCACTCTGGCTGCACCTGCACCCCTCCTTCTTCCCACATTCCCTTGCTTCGCCATAGCCGATGGACCGTGCTCGCATCTATGTGTGTATCAGCTGCGATTTGACGTAAGGACCAACACGGAACAGCTTACAAACACGTACGTTTCACTGCCGTAATGCAATGTTTTGATAGAACAAACACGGAGGCTACTTGTTACGTAGGGCTTCATTCCTTAATAGTGGAGGAAACTGCGAACCCTCCCTCCTTCTATTTTCTATTCTGTGACAATTGTAAAAGTAATAGAAATTGCATAAACAGTGATTAAAACTTTACTAAATGTAGTTGTGTATTGTAATTATACGTCGCAAAATATCACTGTTACACAGGTATTTGCGACAAAATATGTAATTAAATCAAATGTAGACAAATCATAAAAACAAACATGAGCGACATCACAAATGTGTTTTGATAGGCATAAATATGCGAATATGAAAGAGGACAGTTGTTTTTAATAATGTCGAAAATTCACTTGGATGAAGGCCAGAATTTGCGAGTGATTTGCAGACACGAGTGTTACCAAATACAATTGGACACTTCTAGAAAGTTATCAAAATCCCGAAGGTTATTAATTTTCATTGCAGACAGAGAAACTGATACACAACTGACAGTCAGTTGGCTTATGGCCTCTCAGCAAAACCTGGTGTTTGAATAAGCCGATCTATAACTTACAAAAAGGCTTCTGAACATTGTTCTTTAATAAAAAAGGTCACTCGTTGCGTCGCTATATCTAAGTTTCCCAAAGAGGAAGGTTTAAGACAGTTTGCTGGCTTCATCATGAATGAACCGAAGATGATTTGGTTCGATTATAACATAACTAAGGTTAGTTTCAGAGCAAAGAATTATTATGTGTTGACAAATGTGGAGAAAGGATGGAATACGTAAACTTTTATTGCGTATCCATGCTTCTCCGCTAGTGATTTACTTGTTTAGGGAGAATTGTTAAAATTGGCAACACCGAACTTCGTATTTAAGGCAGAGGTTCTGTGAACATACAGAGATACACAAGAGCACGTTTTGTGTTCTCAGCTAAGGCTATTTAGGAGTGCTGTGGGCCCGTATGTTTTGCTTGCGGATGGTAATGCTTGACTTTACTAAGCTCCGTGCATGCTGATTACTTCCAAAGTGTAGATACTGATTGAATGAACTGGTTGTCTATCATATTCACCGGGTAAACATGACTAGCTACCATATCCTTTGAATATGCTTGGGGTGTCTTAGACTATCGAGTTGCCAGGCGTATCCACCGTACTCAGAGGTATTTAGAGTTGCCTTCACAGAAGAATCACATTTAATTCCACATGATTCCATTCACGCTTTTTATATGTCATGATGTGTAATTTTCAGCTATCATGATGTGCGCATTTTCGCTGGAGAAGATCCCACATCCTATTCGAAAAATTTAAATTAATCGTAATTTATTTTCACTTTGTAGAATCTCACTCTCTTGTCACTAAGTCAAGAGTCTAATAGACTTAAGCGAATTGTCGCTATTTCTAGGTAAGCAACAGAAACGTAAGAAAAGTGCTTAATACCCTTTTATTTAGAACTCAGTTAGTTGAACAGAAGGCACGTCTTGTGCTTATAAAACCAGCCAGCATTTATGGCGTAACTCAGAAAGTAAGGAAAACAAATTTAAACTAAAGTTATGTCATAAATTAACCGAAGGCTACCCAGAAATAGTTAATGCGCAAGCTGACGCAAACTTACACCCGCGTGACAAGCACTGTTGGCAAGAATGTAGCAACGCCGAAGCCAGAATGCTATCGTAGAACTTTGACCAGTAATGTAGCCTTCAGCAAGTGGAACACGCTGTGTCTAAATAATCTAAAACCTACCTTTAAATACTATCTCTTTCTACCTCATTTAAATATACGCGAACTAAAATTTAGATTCTGGCAGGGAAACTGAAAGGGAGAAATGATAATAAAGAGATGTAACATAAAGTAACTGGTTAATTTACATAAATAATTTACAACCTTTTTATTTTTTACATTACCTCATTATACAGTTCTTTACTCTGCTCAACATTATCTATATTACCGCTTTAGGTATTTATATTTTGATATTTGCAACAGTGGCCAATCTGACGACATGGTCATAGTTCATTTATAATACGAAATGTAATGATTCCTTAATGTTGAGTACATGCCAGCTAGCACAAGTTGCTCAGAGTTTCCTGAAAAATTTAGTCCTCTCATGGTTAGCATCTTTTCTGAATAAGTTTCTTCAACTGTACTTCTGAACACATATCTTGTTTTTACTTTAGTTAGATTTGTGCTGCCCAGGCTGGCAAAGCTACTGGGAGTTTGTGAAATTTCTATTCTGTCATTTCAATCAATCGTGTGTATTAAAATTGGAGCGTGAGTAAATTACTTTTATAAATATTTACTTAATGAGAGTATACTTTTCTGATGTGGATTTCGCTACGCCAGTATAACTATGAATATCTAGGATATATGAAAATTTCAGTTTCTTTCTAGTCTCAGACTCTTCTAAATTAGTAAGTTAAACATAAATCTGCAAAGATGACGAATGTTTCTTTATATGTATCTAATGTATTTAGCAATTTCGTTGAAAAACCTTTTTAAAAGCGTTCGTTGGTTTTAGTATCTCTAAAATAGACTTCACCTCTAAGACAGCAGTTACTTTGTGAAACATCATTTCGGAACAAGGAAGACATTACCAAATTTGATTTCTTCAGTTTGTGTCACATGACGAAAGTATTAAGCACTTCTACAAATCACTTCCCTATTAGGCAACCTTATTTGTTTCTAAAAATAAGATTTCCCTATGAACATTATGCTATAATATTTAAGGCTTATATTTCGTGTATAATAACCTTGTCAACATCAACTGCCGTTAACAGCCTACATCCATCATTCGGTATTTCTCCTTGAGATACCCCTATAAAGATAACTGCGCCTGTAACGATCGTGTTTACATGTGATGGTCTAAGGATTGCTAGCTTAAATAATTCTCATCATCTTTCCTGTCTTATGATTGATTAACCTCGTAAGATTCCTTTTCATACTGGCACTGAACAGTCAACATGCAGAGAAGAAATCTTGTTCATTATGTTTGCAATAATGGATTATATCTGCTAACATTTGGCAAAAGTTTCTGCAAATTATCTAACTTTTGTAAGCACTTATATGTTTTTGCTTAGCAGCAATTTAATGACCAAAGTTTCATAAATGAAAGAAAGCCAGACTTCATTATGAATTTTTATGAGATTTCTTAAGGTAAAAATTTTTTCAGCAAATTCTTTAATTTATCATTGCAAGGAAGAGATGCAGAGATAATTTTGAAAACGCATAAAAATTAGAGGAGTAAGGAAATTCTTAGAGTTGTTTAAAGCTCTTTGAAACTTCCAATTAAAGCGTTTGGTATTCTTGTTAACGAAACATATTGATAGGTTTAACTAAATAATATAGATATATTTATAGATACTCTAAATAGATTCATAACTAATCTGAGAACTAAATTCTAAGTAAAAAGACATTTAAGTTAGTTAAATAATTTTAGTAGATTTCCCTAAAGAAATCTGTTTTGATCAAATTATTTCTAATTTTGAAAGAAATAATTGTTACTATAAGTAAGACAGTAAAGTAACAGCAGACTATCTATCTGCATTATCTCAGCTTTTAATGCAAATATAATTATGTCTTTTTAAATTTATTTAATTTCTACTATAAGATAAAATTAAAAAAAGACGTTAATTATATCATTTTGATTCTTCGAACACATGCAAAAAGCATTTTTTTTGCATATATCACATGACAGTAAAGCAGCTGAAAAATTTAATAATCTCTAGAATAATGTGATTTTTAGTTCTTTGATATAACATGTGTTTTGCTTAGTATGATGCAAAACTATTTTTATTTAAGAAAAAAAAATTACTTAAAAGTTTTTATAACAGAAATTTCTGAAATGCATTCTGTTTATACAAGTATAACAAATTAAGAATACTAAGCAATAATCAATTGTTAAGGTTTTTCATTTCAAACTTGGTAGTTATTATAACATTCGCGCATCAGTGTTAAGTAAAAATGTAGTTAGAAATTCGCGAAAGCATTAATCATAATCACAATTGTGCTTCAGTTAGACAAATTTTGAAACTTATATATTCAGTTTCGCCAAGCTTATTAAGAAGTTGATGATATATGCAGTATTTAATGCATTTAAACATAATAGAATAATTATTTTTAAAAATAAGAAACAAAACTATTTAAGCAGTTTTAAGAAGCAAACAATTTCGTTATAGCTTTGATGAATGCATTTAGTTTTAATGCTATCAGTAAAAGATCAAAGTAATAAATAGAAAAGCATTCGATAAAACTATATTATTTAACACAATGGTCTCAAACTTAAATGCCATGAGAGTTGAATGCCCTATCTTAAAACAATTGACTGTCCGAAAAGTTTTTTTAATGAAACATTTTATTAATAAAATAAAAAAAAATATTTCAAATAAATTTTTAATTTCTCTTGCTAAACATTTACGGAAACATGACATAGATAATAAGAATAACATAAAGGGAAAAAAACTCATATTTATTCTCTATTTGAAATGCAAAGTTTTGAAACTGCAACTTTTGTTGGCTATACTTTTTTATTCAAGCATGTTGGCAACTAAATATTACATCTGTTTCAAATAATTCTAAAATCTTTATTTAATCGTTAAATAATTTACTTTAAGCTAAAAATAAATAATTTATGAAAACTTCTAAGTTCTCAGAGGAACGTTTTCAAGTGGAACAAAATCTGGCAATAGATCATGAGAACCAAGTTTCTTTCTCTTATTTATTAAAATTTTTCTTTCGATGTATAAATAAAAATACTTATGTTTCTATGTATATAGTTGTAAATTTTTTTTTGTTTATTATTACAACTTCACACTTGATAGCTTTCTGGTTTTGGTAAAATTTGTAGCTTTGCGGAGAAGTTACTAAGAATTAATTTCATCACGGATTGTGTGGATTCTAGATGCTCATTGGTCAATCAGATTCTTTAATAATTTGCAGCTGTCACATGAAAACGATTTCTCAAACAACACAATTATTCTTAGTGCAGCAATTCGTCAGTGAGTTTTTTTTACTTTCTTAACAAGTACAAATAAAATTTAATATAATCTGTATCTTCAAATCTTTGAATAAAACTCATGTAACATAGTAAATTAATTAATTTCATTTATAGATTTTCTTTTGTGTTATTCATGTTAATTTTTTATGGAAAAAAATGATATAAACTTGAATTTCAAATCTAAAATATCGAAATATTTGAAGTAAATACATAATAGAAATACGTTCTCGCGCTGCATAAAATTGCTTCGAGGCGTGCATGCGGATCGAACAGAACTGATGATAGCTTGATAAAATTTATTTTCCCAAAACAAACATGTTTAAGTTTTAGAATTTTTCACGGAAGTACCAGTGCAGCTCTTCTCAGTATAACAGAGTACAATCTAAGATAACACTTCAAACTACTAAAAAAAATTAGTTAAAAATAACGCAATGCAAAGCGCATCTAAAATGCAAAGTTGGCACGGAGATTTCTCAATGCTATTCTGAACTAAAAATTCAGAACTGGTGCTCTTACCGGTCCTACATAGAATATCCCCCGGGAGCAAAGAAATTTCCAGTTTCTTGATTTGTCTAAATTCCCAGAAGGCATATACAGTTACACTTTCATAGAAGGCCTGATACAGTTACAGTTACACATAGAGTTCAGGCCAATTACAGTTATACAGGGATCCGGCTCAAGTCTGATCAAATGGTCGCCATGTTTGTTGACTTTTGGTGATTTCTTGCCAAATTTGGGGACAAAATTAGCCGCCAAAACCGTCTCCAGCTTGGCACTGTCTGACAATTTTGGCGAGATGGCCATTTATCTCAATGCTGAATGGACCTGCCCCTGTAATCTTATTTTTCCGGCAGAGCTTTGGTTCTTCAGGATTTTCACGTTACATTATACAAGAGATACTAATATCTAATGTATAAAGTTACTAAAATTATTTACATATATACAGAATTCGTAACATTATTTACCCGGGCAAACATTTTTCTTGTAATAACGTTAATCTAAATCTCATTTATTACATTCGATGACTTACTTAGTTACTTTTAAAATTTAATGAGAATTAATTGGATTGTTTATAATAATTATAAACAAAATTGCTATTTAAAAACTGAAATTATGGAATACATTTAGAGTGAGGGTTCTTCCTATTAGGAGATGCTGATATTCATTCAACTTTGCATTACATTGCACATTTCTCTGTGTGCATTAACTTTCCTCCAAAGTAGATGAGACCGTTTTCCTCGTGTTTGTAAAGTACTGACATTTTAATGCGTTGATCTCATTGTTTGTAGCAGATATACTTCTTATACTTTTTCCATTTGCTTTTTCGCGCTAAGATAGTAGTAGCAGGAAACAAAATCCGCTTTGCCTTCCAAAATACTTTAACTTTTGTGGTGCGAAATTAATCTGAATATTTAACCTGATGAAAAACTACAGAGTTATCATAACTTATTAGCAAGTTATCGCCCTTAACAACTGTTTAGCTATCAATAAACACAACTCAAGTTCAAAACAAATAAAAACTTATTTATCCACTCATAACAGTAAATTAACATTAAAATAATTACATAACTAAAATATCTGGGATACTTAATATTACTGATACACAAACTGACTTCTCAGATACATAATATTACAAGATGAGACTATTTACTCCGGTCGTACAAGGTTCAATCTTTCACAAGTTTCTAAATGTAAAACTAAACACTTGGCAACCTATACTATCTCTAAAATCATAAAACACTTACTACAGGTCAACGATTTGAGCGATTAGCTAAATTTAGCCGTTTACGGACGTAGCAAGACTAATAAAGTTCGCCTTTTTTTAACTCACACCACATTCCATTCAGTTTCGCAAACTGTTTGGTTTGAGCGAATATAATGGCATGAGCAAGAGAGAATTGCTTAGCTCAAAGTGTTTAAAAGCTTTTTAGCATTTGCAGTAATAAGATTATATTTTAACTCAAATCTTAGCGACGTAAAACTTAATATTCCGCACTTGTTAATCATGTGTTAATTTGATGAAAGTTATCAACTGAAAAAGACATCTCAATGTTTTGAAAGATCATTAATGGGCTGATCATGTTGTATATTTCTACATTTCTAAACTTAAACTCTGGAGAAGATTCTAAATAGAAAATTTGTTAACTCGTAAGCTTCGTGGTTACATAAGCTTATCCAATAGCATAAAAGCAAAAGATGCAATTTGCGAGAAAATATTGAACAAATGCTCCAGTCATATTAAATGTTAAATAAAATTTATGCGCTTATAAATCAGCTTTGGTTCACGCCTCAATATTTTCACGAAGCAATTGCAACTAGCAATACTTTAGCAAATTAAGTAGTTCAGTTGCAGGGAGACGTAACCGAAAGTTGGTCAGTGATGACTGCCAGAAGCTGCCTCTTGAGCTCAAGAACTTCGAGCTTAAATACATTAACTTATTTGCAGCTTGGTGGGAGTTGAAGAAAGTAGAAGTTAAATGAAAAATAGTAAGATGACTGGTTAAATTATGAAGTAACTTTTCCTCCTTTCTGTATGTCTTCGTAGTGTAACGGTTAGAACACACGGCGCATATTCGAGAGGTCGAGGTTCGAGTCCCCCTGCAGGCATTATACATTTTTCATCTCTCCTGCATCAAGAATACCTTATGCCTCTACAGTGGAGCCCGAACTAAAAGGTGGTGTTTGAGGATTCTTCACCACCAGGATTTGGCGATGGGGGTCCCCTAATACCTAGTCACCCTTTAAAAGGGGGAGTATATTAGGTATTTTCTCTCTGCTTTCTGTATGCCTTTATGGTGTATTGGTAGGACACTCGAGACGTATTTGAGAGTTCCAGGTTCGAGCCCCGGCGAGGGCATTGTTCCTTTTCCACATCTTCTGCTTCAAAATAGCCTAATGTCTCTACATTGGCGCCCGAACTAAGAAAGGTGGTGGATGATGATTCTTTACCACCAGGATTTGGAGATTGAGTGCCCTCCTCCTCAGTCACCTTTTAAAAGAGGAAGTATATAAAGTATTTTCTTCCTCCTTTCTGCATACCTTCGTGGTGTAACACTGACTCGCTCGGAGCGTATTCGAGAGGTACAGGTTTGAGTCCTGGCGAGGGCATTGCTTATTTCTCATGTCTCCTGCTTAAAAAAAAACATCTAATGACTGTAAAAAGTAATCCAAATCTCTGCAGAAGCCCCTATAAGAAGTTGCATAATTTGAAAACAAAAGTCTTAATGACTATGATGGAGGATTGTAAATTTTAAAACTGTGAGACAACGCTTTAGCAAATTTCTAGATCTCTTCCAAAATTTTCAAAATAATCTGGATGGTATCTCAGATATTCCTTTCAACTCTTTAAGAAAGAAAAATACCTTAGTATACACTTCAAAACATTTTCTTGATTTTCATAGACTTATGCCATAACCATTGACAATTACATAAAAATTTGCTTTAGCAGAGTTCAATTGTCTAGTTTTATATGCGTGTGAACAACCGTGTGTTGGTATTATATACAGGTAACTTCTACCAAATAATGAAACAACACTTCTTTTTCATGAACCACACTTAATGTTGAAATTACTCTGCATACCAGATCTCAAAGATAACTTATTCCGAAACGCAAGCTAGCATCTCATTAAATTTAATTTAGCATCAAAAGCAAAGTGTTTCTGGAGAGTATTCCACTAAATTTATAATGAATTTAATTTTCACTAACACTTTTTATATTTATATAATTATATCCTATATTCTATATATATGTATAAATATACATTTATATGGCAATCTACAATTTCACATATGCGATTCACAAATTTCATGCGTCGTTCGCCATCGTATGTCTTTAAGACTGTCTGACTATTTATGGTCTCGTTGCGGCCGAATATATTACCATACCTTGCCCCACACTTAATTCGGCGAAGCTCTCATTTTCGTAGAAGCCAATTCCAGCAATTCTTCCTGCGTACCGTAACTTGGTAATTCAACGAAATCCTATAGCTGTGGTGACAAATTACGCGTAAGCACTTTAACACCACGATATACTGCTGTTTACCGTACAATAAATTCTTAATTTCATCTTTCTGTCCCACAAACGACACAGTGCCTAACGCAATTCTTTCCTTAGCATTTGATATTTTCAGAATAATTCTAATTAAAACCGAGCCCTATCCCTTTCTGCTTGAAATGCTTTAACTATTGATTACTTAAAAGTTTCGAAATTATATATCTTGCTGCTTGATTTTCGAGCAGACTTTTTTGGAAGCCTTTCAATCAGTCGAGGATTTACCCTTACAAGACAGACGCTGTTGTCGCTAACTTCTGCTACTTCCCAGGTAGATATGGAAGAAAATGATTTTCTAGCCTTTACACGGAATTTGATATGGAACTTCAGGGAATTTGATATGGAATCATGTATGACGACTAGTTTCATGAAAGCTCAGACGGCTTCGAGGTACCCGAAACCTTCGAACCTTCTTGCATTCATCAAACTTGCTACCTTGCAAGGGCTGGGTAAAGCTTGCAGTTGAGCAAAGTCGCACTATCACCTGAATGGTGCTCAAGGCTCTTTCCAATGGCAGGCGCAATCTTGACCATCTTGCCACTATGCATTTCGTGGGCCTGTTCTGATGCTACGGTCAGACAAGTGAGATAACTCACAACACGTCGGGCGCCACTGTACGTTCTCAGTAACTCAATTTTAAATCCACCTTGTTCTAGAATCGTAAAGACAGACTGACAATTTGTCCCACCGTTTTACCGTACAGTGAAGACAAACCCAGACGAAAGCTTAAAATATATGTTTTTACTAATAAATCAACCTGACGGTTACAGAATCTATCTAATAACATAGCTGCTGTTTGCAGAAAAATGTTGAGCAAATGATTAAATTTAGCTAAAATATTAAATGCAAAATTACAAGCGCATAAGTAAGTTCGTGTCTCAATATTTTTACGAAACAACTATAGCTAGCTAAAGCCGAAGAAGCAATTCAGTTGCAGGAAAAAGTGATAGAGTACTCCGGTTAGCAATGGCTACCAGAAGCTCTTTCTTGATTTCAAGAATTTGCGCTTAAATACATTACTAATTGGCATCCTGTTGGGAGCTGATGAACGCATAGCAAATACTATGATAACTGGTTCATTAACATAAAATCCCATAAAAGTAAAGGCTTTAATTACATACTTCTCCTTGAAAGGCGATAAAAGATGATGTTCTGGAGAATGATACGAGATT
The DNA here is from genome assembly GCA_000611955.2 of Stegodyphus mimosarum. Lineage (NCBI taxonomy): Eukaryota > Metazoa > Arthropoda > Arachnida > Araneae > Eresidae > Stegodyphus > Stegodyphus mimosarum. The sequence goes on along the minus strand of KK117768.1, from coordinate 154,330 downwards.
GTAATTATTATCTTTATACTATTCATGCAACTGAAATAAGTTACATAAACGATTTTTAGCTGAAACATAGACATTTTGTTTTCATTTCATACTTTATTTTCCCTCTCTTTGCGTGTATTTTAGGTACAATGTCAATTGAAATTAAGTTCATCATTTTGAATTGCCCTGTATTTTTAGGGATCATTTGTTTTACTGGTGGAAGGTAAAAGATTTAGATGGTAGAGATGCGCCGACTACTTTGAAAACTGGTAAAACTGAAACTTTGTAGAAATTGATTTCAAATAAATAAAGGAATCTGGAAGTAAAATCTTTCTTCAGGAGGAGGGAGATTGTTGCCAGAAAGAATTTGAAATCACCAACGGGAAATCGATTTATTGGAAGGCAGAGAAGACCAAGCACCTACGATTGATTACTGGAGCCATGAATTCAAAAAATCTTAAGCTCTAAGGGAAGATTTGATGCAATGAAAGCTTTTTAAAGTGATTGAGATACTAAGTATCCTTTTGTAGCACATCTGATTCGAAATTTAATCCTAATGCAAAGTAATAACCGTCTTCTGATATTCCGCTATTATTTCATTATATTAATTTACACTTCTACAATATGCTATAATTTTAAGAAAAGCTTTCAGTAAAATAATTTGAGCTTTTCAAATTTATTTGTTTTTAATGTTGATAGTAAAATTATTCATGTTTCCTAAACTGTGAAAGAAATTAGTCTGGAATAAACTCTGTTAAATCGAAAGGAAAGAAGATCAGCTGGCAATACGAAAGAATAATTTTAAATACGAAAGAATAATTTTAAATACGAAAGAATAATTTTAAATACGAAAGAATAATTTGAAGTTGGTATTAATTTATATAGTTACCTCATAAGTATCATTTACAAGGCATATACAGTAGTTGTTCAAAATTACTAGAATTATCCGAAACTCTGGAGCTTTGTGTAATTAAATATAAAATGAGCTGTATTATCGCGTTTTATGTAAACGAGTTAGAAGGAGTGTTTAAGGGAAGTTCGACTTACTTCAACAAAGAATGCATAGGAGCCCTGAGTGGCGCTAGTTTGCCTTCTGGCTACTTCGTTCTTCAATCTACTGCGCTCGGCTGTATTGTACGTGCCTACTGATAATCGCCGGCTAGGTTAATTTAAGGGCCAATTACGTTAGGCATTAGTGTATAGCTTCAGCTACTTAGTTTAGTATTAGATTAGATTCTTATTTTCTTATCCTGATTTAAAACCCCAAGTGGAGGCTTTCCTGTAAGCCCGAGATCCAGCCGTCTGTTATTATTTCTTTGAGTAAATAAAAGGGTATTTTAACCCTTCTCAAGTCTGTGTCATACATACTTGAACACAGCGATAATTCGTTACTTATCTCACCAGGTTCCTCGACATTTTATTATAGACAAAGGTCTCTGAGAAACATTACATTGGTGCCCGAACTTTAAACGAAACATGTTGTTAGAAGAAGGAAAATTCTCGTTAAATCCTCCTACGTTTCAAATCCAGCCGTGCCAGTAAACCCAATAGAAGGATTGGATTCATCGTAGAGACCATGCTGGCAGCAATGAAACCAACTGCGACCTTCGACAGCAAAGGTTCTGCCATGTCCTTCCTGGAACAGTCGGAGTTGCATTTTACGTTACATCAGGTTCAAGAACTTCAAAAAGTCACAATCGCCATGCCGAACTTAAAAGGCCAAGCCCTTAGTTGGTTCAAGGGAATCGGAAGCTTCCCGCTGGGAAACATATAACTGGGAGACCTTCAAGAACGGCCTTCTAAAAGCATTCCCAGTCGTCAAAGTCTCTGTGACTTCAAAGGACCGAGCTAAGTTGGAGCTTCACTAAATACCAGACGAAGAGGGAAGAATTGTCGGACTTCATTTTACTAAAAATTCAAGCGTTTAGTCTACTGTATGGAAAGAGGCCAGATAACTAATTAATCGAAGTGATTTTGCTACGTCTTCTTCCTCCTATTCAGAACTTTATGGAAGTGTGAAACCCACAGACGCTGGAAAGTTTATTTCAACTCGCCGTAAAATTTGAGAGCAGACGAGCTTCTGAAAATGCCCGAACGGCAAGTTTTATCCAAGGCAAGTACCCAGGATATTTTTTGGAAACTCGAGATTGGGTGTTTTAGTGGCTTTCTCACTATGTAATGTATATACGAGCTAGTTTCTCATAGAAAGTCCTCTACGAAAGCATTCCTCACCTCAGATAGATAGCCCTCGAGTATTTTATCATAATTATATAAAAGAAACCAAACCAATCCTAAACAAAGAAAAGAAAATATAAGCTAATGAAATACGAATATCCCTCATAACAGTAACGCAAGCAAAGAAATGCAGTTATTGCTGATAAAGATTGTTTTTTAATGTGTAAACTGGCATTATTGCCGCAGCTTGAAATGCAGTGAAGTGTGAGTGTATCGTTTGCAATACAAGTCTAACAATACATTCAGTGTGCTGCTATTAACTAGTCAATTTCATTAAAATTCAAATAACAGCGAAAATTTGTTTCTGATGTGGCAGCAGTTTGTTAAACGCACCATTATTTATAACTTCCAAATTATTTTTCTCTAACAAAATTTTCGAGAAGTTTCGAGAACTGTTCATTTCTCTCGACGTTAATTCCATCTATATCTGTTAGGTTTGTTTGGTTTATTCGATTATGGCAAATTAAGCGAGGCTATCTACTTAATGGGAAAGATTTCTTTGTGGAGAACTTTCTAAGGAAAACTGAGTCGTAACCCTGTTACACCTTAGTGAAAACAAGAAAATGGATATGCAGCCAGCCACTTTGCCTGTAATTGAAACGTAAGTTTAACTGCTAGCTTTCAGCGATTCGAGCGTTTGGCCAATGTTGGACCTACATCTGTTAGGACCTACATCTGCTACATCCATTGATCTGAACATACTGCATGAAGCGTTGATGCATAGAAAGGTTATACAAGATACTTATTTTACATAAAAGTTTCAGTTATATAATTTTTTTAATTATTTTTTGTCCAGAGTTATTCATAATGTTTTTAAAGGCTACTGAACTGAACAGAATTTTTGCATTATCAAAAATGAAGGTTCGGTAATTGCAACAGGATGAAAGTGATTAAAGTATGGAAAAACAAGTTATTTAAGTGATTTGTTGAACAAAAGTAATAATATCGAACAATTCCTTAACCATAGCTTCAAAAGCACTGTAAGGTTATTATTTTACTCTAACCAATCATTTTTAGTTTTCCTTTTCTTTCTCTCCTGATTTCGGTTTTCTGCCGGAATGTAAATTTGATATGAAGTAGATGCAAATTCCAAACGTATTTCTGAAGCAATATTTAAGCTACGTTTCAAGGGTTCGAAAAGAGTAGTAGCGGATTTACTTCCGAGTTTATGCTGCGCGTTTGAAAATTAGCTCTCTAGCCGGTATTGGACACCTTTCAGAATTAGACTGATATTGCTAGGATCGACTTTACTGTGTGCAGTCGATTTAGCGTTAGTTAAGCGAAGGAGCTAGTCATTTAATATCTTAATTTACTAGTGATTTGTAGCTGATTCTGATTTTCTGTTTATTTACGGAGCCACAAGTGGTGGTGATTTGTGAGCATGAAGTGCGTGCCTTTGTTTTAATTTAGTTTAAATAAAAAGGTTATTCAAACCCTTCTTCTGCAGTAATTATTCTTAAAGACATAGAATTCGCTACTTTATCTTCAATGTAGAGTCAGCATTGTATGCTCATAAGAAAACGTAGAAAACGTAGATTCTATAGCACCAGTGGAAGGTAAATAGAGTTTTTAAAAAAAAAACTTGTCTAAATTCAAGAGTTTCTCAACAGAATATTTTCCATTTCAATAGGAAAGGCATCATTAAAAGTGAGTGTTTCGAGAAGATCACAGAGAAATATTCTGCGAAAAATTTTGAAAACGTGAACTCATTAGCATTCTGAATGAAAACGACTGTACAAGACTACTGAGAAAGGTTGAAAGATTAATCAGCTGGTTCATTATAGCAACGAACTTTAAAGCTAACTGCAGCTCGAAACATGCTTTCATGGAGGGTTTTTTTAACATAAAATGGTTCGTATTCAAGTTATACGAGGGAAAAATCTACGAAATTCTACATCATCTTTTGTCGGGAAGTGACCCGGAACGAAGTAAAAATCAGTGGGTAATCAGTTTTACCCACTGATTTCCTGAGAGCGGGTTTTATGAGAAAGAAATGAACTGCAAAACTTTCTTTCATTGATGAAACTCATTTATCCTCCAATGGACACGTCAAGTGTGTAAAATTTGGGATACCTAAATTTCGAGCTTGTCTCATTGAATCGTCTTCATTGAACCATTGCGTTAGGTTCATGTATGTTGCATCAGTAATAGAATGCAATGCCGAGTTGGAATCCATTCAGCTTTTATTTGCGGATAAGATTTTTATAAGATTCTATTTTAATTAATCAGTTATTACGAACTGATTACTTTATCAGGCATTGTTTCCTCCTTTCTGCATGCCTTCGCAGTGTAACGGGAGAACACTCGTCGCGTATTCGAGAGGTCCAGAGTTCGAGTCCTGGCGAGGCATCGCTCATTTTTCAGAGTCTCCTGCTTCAAAATAAACTAATATCTCTACATTGGCGTTCAAACTAAAAAGGTAGTGGTGGATGATGATTCTTTACCACCAGGATTTGGTGATTGGGTCCCCTGATCCCTAGTTCGCCCTTTAAAAGGGAGAGTATAAAGGATATTTTCTCCCCCTTTCTGCATGCCTTTGTGGTGTAACGGTAGCATGCTCAGCCCGTATTCGAGAGGTCCAGGTTCGAGTCCCAGCGAGGACGTTGTTCATTTTTCACGTTTCCTGTCTTAAAAAATCCAGCTTTAATAACTTCTTTGCATAGTCCTTACCAGAATGCAAATTAGTTATTGCGCATTTAAACCTGAGGCTTTGAATGTTTCAGAGTTACAGCTTGTGACGCATTCATCTTGCTGTTAGGTTTTCTGATGTCAATGCTACCTTTGATTGCCCTTCACAAAAATCATCTTCTATGGGATCTTGAGAAACGCAAAATTGTTTTTCCCATTCTATCACTAGAATAGGAAGGAGACGAATCCTGTACGCTATACACATGATCCAAATGCTGTTTCCTTTCTTTTCAGTCTTTGTTTTATTTCTAATAAAAAATTGAAACAAGGAACAATGTGCAATTTTAAATGTTTTAGAACAAATTAGCGTATTTTTTAAAAATGTTATGTATTATCGCATACTCTGCTAATGTCATTCTGGCTTTAGCATCTTAGTAGCGGACTTTTAAAATACGCCCCGTTTACTATATTGAACAGTCTTAAGTAGTCTTTTGTGTATTCTTAGACTAAGTTACCTATTTTGAAACTTAACTTTACCTTAAGTTAATTTAAATTCTCCCGGAGTTTGGTCTGTCATTGAAGCAGTGCTTTCTGTTTTTAAAAGGTTATTTTAACCTGCTTAAGAATTGTCATTACTTCACACCAAAGACAAAACTCACTTCCAATCTAGTAGGTTTTGCAGAGCACTAACAGAAAAGTACAGATATAGCGAAATCCTTTATGTTAAAGACACGACTAACGTAAGAGGACCTAGGGTAATCTCCAACTTAGAAAACGTGGTTTTTAGAGAATTTGAAGTATCGAAACATTTAGATTGAATGAAGATACGTGCCCTCTACAAATAAACGTGAAATCGATACATTAAAAGCATTTATTTCTTCAAATATGATAGAATGATATTAAACTGATCATAAAACTGTCGATTTCTGGCGAATATATGCATACTTATTGCATCCACAAACTTCCTTATACGACCTTTATTTTCACTTTTATTGGTCGTAGGCATACATTTCGAGTTATAAAAACCCATTAAATGACACAAATATTTATATATTGGCATTTTTAAATAAATAAAAAAATACGAAATCTAAATTTTTAAACAGTCCACACTTTCAATAATACAGGAATATTTTGCACTCTTCATAAGAAATAAAAAAGGAAATATTTAACTTGTGTACGAAAAATTGACGAAGATATAATTTCAAACTTTTGAATATTTGATCATTTGGAGTTTGTCCTGACGGGTTTGTTAATTGATAAATGAAAATAACTGAAGGTAATTTTTACCCTTAAATGATATTCTTTTGTGATTAGTGTGTAATATCCTTTAATCTAAAACTTTGTTACAAATGATACGCCGAAAAAAATTTCAATATGAGTAGATAAAGTTTTTATGGGCTTAAATTACATTCTCAAGAAATTTCATTATTTTAAAATCACAACCTAATAACCATGCAAAAAATGCGCTAAACTAGAAATATTTTTAATTTATGGAAATAATGCCACTAGTTAGCTGTATATTTGGACTGAAAGACTACCAGTGTTTTATATAGAAAGTTTTCAGAGCTATAAGGTTTTGTAAATAAAATCTCATTTTCGAAAAAAAAAATTATATTAATCAACACTTTTCACGACAATCTGTTTAGAAATGCTATCATTTAATACATTACCACCAGAAGCATTTTCTAAACGACATTTTATTTTTAGTTGTATAAAACAAACTAATGCGAACATTTCGATTTTCACTTATCTGGGGTCCATGAAAATGATCTTGAAGTTTAACACTAAAATTACCGCATTTTTTGTATACCTAAAACTACCAGGGTGGGTCATAGCTGACTCATGGACTTGAGTAATGTTATTTTTAATTTGTATGAGAGATATATACAGAAAATAAAGTGTTTCATGATTAATACACTGATTTTTAATTAATGATTTACAAAATTTATCTTCTGGAATGTTACATGATATGAAATTTAAACCATCAACGAAAATTTAAATTAAACGAACGAAAATTTAAACCATAAAAAAAATTTAAATTTTTAGTTTCAGAATAGATACTTTAGGATTTTGGAAGCCAGTATAAAATGAAATGCAAGAAATTTCTTTTAAATAACATACATTTTAATTAATTTAAATTTCATAATATTCCTACAGCTTAATAAGATAATAAATCACAATAAAATTTAAATACGCATGACACTTACATTATACTACTTTCTCTGGAAACGTTTCACACAGAATACTATAGTCTTTGTTTCTTTTTTTACTGCACATATTCCACACAAAAATTTTGAACATTTGTCACAAACAGTATTAGTTTTATTGTGTTTGCATTGCTTTACCTGGCAACGTTTCTGTTTGTTCGAAACTTGTGGGATAATCCGTGGACGGAAAACTTCTGGCTCTTTCGCAATATATTTCTCTCTTAGCTCCTTCGCTAATTTCAGAATATACTCAGATTAGAACCTGTTGTCTCATTAAAAGCTACACATGCATTGATCACCGATAGATCTAAAATGTTGGAAAAAAAAAACCCGCATTGGTCAGCGCCTTGATGCAGATTTCACGGAATATTTCCTTGCCATCTGATCTACAGCGTCGACTCCCAATTTTGTGGAACTGTAGAAATTTATTATTTTAAGAGTTTTTTTCTCATTTTGAGTAACTTCTAATAAAGAATGCAATGTGCTAAGAAGAAGTGCAGAAGTACATTTTTGTGTTTTTTACATTGGCAGGAAGCAAGAATAGTGGCATTGTGTGTTATGAAGGTCGTTGAATATAATTCTACTCTCTTTTTCTGCAAGGAATTTGGAACTTCTCTTTTCGCCCTGTTGATTGTTCCGACATAGCTCAAGTCATTTTCTTTTAGGCTTTCTACAAGTTTTAGAGATGTAAAACATTATCACTTCTTGTATTTCTTCCTGTCTTGAGGTAAGGCTTTACTAATAGAAAAGCAACATTTTCGCCAACATTTAGATCATTTGATTTGGAATCCCCTTTTCCTAAATATGGAAATGCGTTGATTACGCATTCACATCTACAGCCAACCAAAACTGGATGACAAATTTATACGGTTTATTTGGCATTTGTTGCAAACATCTACAACGTGTCTTTGACGAAAAACGTTGCTCATCTACAGTAATATTTTCTCCTGGTTTGTAACACATAAAATAGTGTTCTATGAAAATATTCTAAATATCTGATATTAGTGGAAATTTATCGTCTTTCAATCTATCTGATCTTGAAATTTTGAAGTCAAAACGCATATATCGCATGTATTCCAAAAATCTGTTCCGGCTCATTGTTGAAGGTAAAAAATTGCGGCTCCAGGGTTTTGACCAAAGGCTAGTGACGGACACCATTTTGAACCTAAAGTTCTTCGAATATATAATATTGCAATAAAAGAATCCAGCACATTAAGAGAAGTGTTTCGTTATTTAGTTTTGATCTTGCTTCCATTTTGTACATTTCTTTATGGTATTCAAAATTTTATCATTTTTAAAAAGCCTCCAAGAAGTTATAGAACTGTTATCAACAATATTTCTTTTGGAGTATGATGTAGATTACGGATTTTCCTTTAGAATATTTTGAATAGGTTGCCGAGCAGAAGAAATTGATCACTGCTGATGTATTTTCCATACAGTTCCATCTTTCACTTTTCCAAATTACTTTGAAGGGGCGATTGCTCTCCTTTATTTTTTTATTTTTTACGAAGTATAAAGGAAGTATTGTAAACGCGAAACATTGCGGATATCATATTTCAACAAAAACATCCATTTTGGTAGCTATCGAATGCAATTTAACGATGTTTTTGCCTGACATCTGTATGTAAGGACAGAATAAAGGATTCTTTTTACCCCCAAAAATTATAAAACTTATTTAACGTGAATTCTGAAGAGATTTCTTTCATGGCCTGTTACGTATGTATGTATATATGTTTCTTCCATAATTCAAAAACGAGTAGCCTCAGAACGTTGAAATTTTGTTTATAGGACTGCTATAATATGTAGACGTGCATCTCCCTTTTTGGTTGTAATCGGCCGCCCCAAAAGTGTATAAACTCACTCTGTTACTCGACTTAGTGAGCTCAGATTTTTTTATTGTTGGTTATATGTTGTTCAATTGCGCTTTTTTGCTTTAAAAATGTTTGAATTATGTTGTTCTGATCTCCCGGTTAAGGTTTTTATATCCTTAGTAAATCTGGATGCAATATTTGTAGAATTATCAACAATTTAAAAGTTTTTAAGTGCGACTAAGCCTAATTATGTTTATGAAAGCAGCCATATTTGTTTACATTTGAAACTCGGTGAATAATGGTTTGAATAGTGGATTTATTGCCAATCTAGAGAAGCTAAGCTTCGCAACAACAAAGATAATGCCTTCTTTTATTATTGCGAATTAAATCAAGCATAACCCATGTGAGGTTTTACTATTTAATCCTAAAGTTCTATTTTAGAACCCCACGAACACTGACAAGCGAATAATCGCTTAAGTGTGTGAACAGAACAAGTTTAGACTTAAAGAGGGTTTACAACCCTTTATTTTTCAGTATGTTTACAGTCAGTTCCTACTTGGAACTTTATACAAAGCCTCTACTCGGACTTGAACTTAAAATAATAATAATTTAAACTAAACTAGCTTTACTAAGCTATTTGAAAGGTATAGCTGAGGCTATCAGAGATCTAACTAATTGGCCCCTAATGTTAATTAAATCGACGAAGCCAAGCAAGGGCCTAAGGTATGGCCGACGGCAGCAATACCTAAGAGACACGTAGCCAAAAGGCAAAACGCGCGCTAGTCAGGGAATCAAGACTTTCTCTCACGAAGTCGGTGAAGTAACGACTTAAATAGTACTCTTTCTCATTTCCATTAACTGCGTTTCTGAATTTACATTCTGGTAGGAAATTATAAGCTGAAGTTAGAATATGATAGGAAAGATACAAAACTTAAAATAACTGTTAATAAACTTAGGATAAACCTTACACTCAGTCTGGAATTTACTGGAAGATATACAAGTAAGTCTTTAAGATTTACTTCGTAATTTTTAATACAGGTATTTTGAATCTTTATGTATTTTTGCCTTGTCGCGAAGTGAGAACTGAATTAATTGAATGAGAAATATTGAATCGTCTGTGAAAAAATGTTCCTTTTTTTTTTGTGTGTGTGTGCGTATAATTTCTTTTGCACGTCGTTTTAGATTTATTGTAGTATTTGACTAGAATATGTGGCAACGATTAGATAATTCTTCAGATGATACACATAATTTTTTAGCATTCTGAGTTATAAAATGAATGAGATGTAACGCTGTTAAGTGTACCTACCGCCAGAGTGTCGCTATAGTAAACAAATACAGTGAATTTTAAAGAGTGCATTTATTCTACTGTGGTTTATGTACTATCGACAAAGTAGATTTAATTCAGTCCAATAAATTTAAATAAAATGCAAGAAAAGATGCGTATAATATAATATTCCGTACATGGAAGTCATGTGGTGTATATATCAGATTTTTTTTCTTAAAACTTCTACAATTCTCTGTTGTTTTATGAATTCCTGAAGTGCATTTACTTGGAATATTTTCATTCAGCTCTCACTGTCACTTGAACTGGATTCGGAAGATGAAATTATATCCCCAATAGGGTTTCGTCAATTATAACAAAGTTTTCATCATCATCAGATGCATTTTAGTCACAAGAATCATTTCCTGAAAGTACATGTAGCAACTCCAAAACTTCTTTGTTCGAAAGACCTCTTCTGCTGGGTGCCATCTCTAAGCGAGTGCAAAGGAATGCGTAGAAAAAACAAAACGCGCGGAAGAAAAGAAATTGCACTTCCGCACAGTTTACAATAGGGAAAAGATTCTTTTTGCTTTGTTTCTAGCATATTACAGAGATAAGAACATTCTACAACATTCCAATACATTACATACAATAGCTTCCGATCACAAAAGCTGACACATCTGCCTAGCAGGTGCACGTCATATATGTGTGGACACACCCCCTTCCCATTTTCACCATATTGTGAAAAGCATAGAGGTAAGAAAGGGAGGAGGGTCCAATCCGCACTTCTAGTGAAGCAGTGCTTCCAGTGCTGCTGTCTGTAGATGGGGTGTTTTTTGTTAACATTCAAAAGCTCCCTTGACAGGGCTTCGACAATATTTCGACACTCGACAGTTACATACAAATCCAAAAACGGGACATTCCCGCATAAAAGAAACTTCATTGTGTGATGGATAATAGCAATTTGTATAGTTTACTGACATTTACGCAAAAATCACATTTGGTTATTTTTCTATAACTAACAACAGCGATTTTGATTATGAATTTGTTTTATAAAATTCTAAGCTGTTGAACTACAAAAATTTAGATTTTAGCAAAAATGTTATGCTTAAAGAATGAAAAATACCTTTAAAAATGTATACGTCTTTCGATACCCTTGATAGAGTATTCGCTACTTCTATTTTATGTTCCAAACGCCAAAATGTTTTAAATAAAATAACTTTTTTTGTTCTTCCACATATTATTGTAATATATACTTTTTTAATAATTTTTAGAGGAAAGGCTTTATAGTTGCTCATTTTCAACGCATCATTTTATTTTTATATAATTGAAAAATAATCGCAAAATGTATCCTAAAACGTGTTTTAAGTCAAAAGTTTAAACCTTGATGTAAATATCAAATTATGCATGTTAAAATATTTGTAATTAGGCACATAGGTGAGGTTACGTTTTTATTAAATAGAGTAAGGCATGCAAGGGCTATCTGCCTAAATGGAGAGATGCCATCGTGGAGGAATTTCGAAGAAAAACTGACCTTTGAGTGGGTATTAAAAATAATGCATGTAATTTTCATTAAAATTATATTTATACATATTTATGTACAAATTTCGGGTATAGGCTAATAAATTACTTTACTGGAAAAATATAGTGAATGCACAGAAAGTAAAGATTCGCACATGCCGAAAAGGAAAAATATGAAGTATGTGTGGGTATTTATGCAAGTGCTTGCAAAAAGCATGTATCTGCCTTTAACAGAATGCGTAAATATTTATTAAATTATTTAATTTGAAATGAGGGATTTATTCATTCATTAACTCTATGAAAGTAAGTGCGAAGAAATCTAATTATTGTATGTATCTAAATTTATAATGATTATAAATATTATCTAAATATATAATAACCTTAACATTGAATTGTACGTAAATTGATGTAAATATTTATTAAATTATTTAATTTGAAATGAGGGATTTATTCATTCATTAACTCTATGAAAGTAAGTGCGAAGAAATCTAATTATTGTATGTATCTAAATTTATAATGATTATAAATATTATCTAAATATATAATAACCTTAACATTGAATTGTAAACGTAAATTGAAATCCCGTTGACAAATACGTTTATAAAACTATTTAAGCAAGAATTGTTCCTACTGGAAAGCAATCTGTTAAAAGGTATTCTATGAGATGCGTCCTTACGAAAGTAATAAAGAGGATTAGAATATGTATTGTTGAAATTAAGGGTAAAAAATAATCTGATAAGTATAATTAAAAGAATTATTCCCTTACATTTTATAATAACTCAGTTACAAGTTTTAAATAATATTTTTAAAAAATCCTTTTTTTATTCCCTTTCAGAAATATTCAGAGAAAGTTAAGTGAATGGAAATGAGCACCAATATTTAGCGTATTTAACTATTGAAATAAATGATGCTCTTATTTAAAATGGAACGAATAGAGCATTCATAATAAATTGATTTAGATTTTTCGATTTAAAAGACGCCTCAGAAGCTAAAAAATCATATTATATTTGAAAAAGTATTTTAGGAAGAAGTCCTATAAATAGAAAAGAAATAATGCATAATTTTAATATTAATAATACAATAAACTTTTATCTTAGTGTTTGTAATCCTTAATCGAATAAAGTCGAATTACCTTAAATTTTTTTCGAAAGTAATTAACTAAAACTTGTGAAACTACTTCACTCAAATTAAACCGTTCTGAGCAAACTGTTCTGTGAAAAGTATAGCATGTAATTCAGTTCAGAATGAAACTTTTGTTTAAAAATGCATTCTTTTCACATACTTAGGACTCTGGAATATTGTAGAAAGAAAATATATACATTTATATGTATATTTACGACGGAATTACAGAATATTGACACCCGATGGTGTCTAAACCCATTGATTTTAATGTCACTGAATGTTTCGGTTACAACGAAGGTATCGCCAGTGATTCATAGAAATGTATGGGAAAACGGGTTAGGGCTTCTTCTCTTACTTCTACTTCCATGGTAAAAATCATGTACACAGCTTCTCCTTATACTATTCTTTTGTAAGTGAAAAATGTACAGTTAAAATCCTTGTTGAAATAAAAGACGTTATCTTGTTCGGGTCAGATATGTCCCCCATGGTAGATCTAGGTATACAGACATGTAAATAAAAACGTAATCGTTGGAATTCAGTTTAATTCGTTTTAAGGCGTTATACTGAATATTTAGGAAAAGTCCAAACACCTGAAAGCTTAATTTTGAAATACAATTGTGGAGCGAGCAAAAAACCACGTGTTGGGTTACAGATGATTAGCCTTGGTAATTCTAGTGTTAAAATGAAATAGCTTACTGAATTTTTTATCGTATTACACATTTTTTTGTATTTGACTTTTTATAACGTTTACAAAAATTTCCTAAACATGAACACAAAGAACTGATGGACGTATAAAAAATTGAAAGAAAGATGAATATTTGCATCATTTAAAATATTTGAAGTAAATATCTGTGAGCAACAGTTCAGGTAGATTAGGTAAGGACTTTTGCGGACACGGCCAATATATGCATGTATGTATGTGTTACACCGCCGCCAGATGATAAACAGCAATTCATATACATTCCGAGAATTCCTACTACAGCTTTCCGTTTTAACTTAATAGATGCAATACTACGGAAGGGTAAGTTTGTTTCACAAGTGTACAGAATGGCAAACGCCACTTTTGCGTAATAGGTAACAATAAAAGTTTTACCTATTCCTTCCAGCAAAATTTTATTCGAACGTGACTACGTGGGTAAACATCTGCTCTAGCAATATGATCTTACTTTCTTAAACGAGGTAGTTTTTATTCTGCGGCATTTCTTTCGAACTTTAAGTAGTTATCTTTAAGCTTCGAAAATTCAAGTAGTTTTACTTTTGAAAATGGAAAGATACTGTACATCAGAAGTTCTCAAACATTCTAAATTTTGCAGCACATAAATGAGTGTTGCTTAATAAGTATCTTAAAGTTCGAAAAAAAACGGAGTCGACACTTTGTAAAAACCAACATTTATTTTTCACGCCATAAGTGCAACTACTTTACAAACAGAGAAGGATACGTAGACGTAATGCATCTGCACATGTGACCCTCGTAACAGACGAATTCATTATGGTTGCCACACCAAGCATTTTAGAGTTGCCACATTTCTCCCACCTTTTGAGTGGATGGCTACACACTCAAAACATAAAACTTATAATATAAATTAAAACTTATAAATCAGAATTATAGAACACAAAAAAATATTTAATACTTCATTACTCGAAGACAAAATTAATATTGAGGAATAATAATATAAATAATACAGTATAAAAAATTAAATTGGAGTAACTTAAATACATTAATTACATTACTCGTGGTTTCACAACTCTGCCACTATTGGTGGTGTAAGGAGTTAAATCATCTTGAGTATTATTTATTATATTATCCAGTTCTAATCTAAACAATCTCTGTATTGGTCTCAAGAACTCTGAATTATTACTTTTTACAAGAGCAACTCTTATGTTGCCATCTCGACCAGGGATCACTCGAATAACGCGTGCTAAATTCCAATATGCACGGTTTTTATTTTGATCCTCCAGCAAGACAATTTCTCCTACAGAGAGAGGTTTATTTTTGTAATTTCTGACAGACTGCTGCCTTAACTGCCCTAAATACTCAGAGCGAAATCTTACTCTTAACAATTCTCTCATTCTCTGGAGATACTTCGCTCTTCTACTCAATTTTTCTTTGTCCACATTGTCAATATCAGGTACACCTGACTGTGGAGTTTCATGCAGAAATTTTTCCGGAGTTAAAGGCAAGGGATCTTCAATATCGTCAGATACGTACGTAAGTGGTCTTGAGTTGACAATTCTTTCACAATCGCACAAGACGGTGAGCAATTCTTCATAACCAAGAGAAGCACGACCTAAAATTTTTCTCAATATTTGTTTTACAATTTGTATTAAACGCTCCCACCATCCACCCCACCAAGCGGCGGATGGAGGATTAAATTTCCATTGTATTCTCTTTTCAGCAACTTTAGAGCAGAGGCAGTCCCAGTCAATGGTTTGCAGAACTCTCTCTGCACCCACAAAATTTGTCCCATTATCGGAATATATGGTGGTAGGACGTCCACGACGTGCTATAAAACGCCTTAAAGCCTGCAAAAATGATTCAGTGGTTAATGAGGTAACCAGTTCCATATGTATAGCACGATAAACCGCACAGGTGAAGAGCACAATATATGATTTTCGTCCATCCTTTAAATGCAAGGGACCTGCAAGATCACATCCCACAATTTCAAAAATGGCTGAATCACGAACCCTATCATTTGGTAAAATGCCTGGGACTGTCTCACCTCTTTTAGCCTTAAATCGCTGACATGTTACACATTTTCTTATACAGTTCCTTATAGTTTTACGTGATTTTAAGATCCAGTATCTTTCTCTTAAATGCGACATTAACAATGTAGTACCTGCGTGAAACAAATCTTTGTGTGCACTTAATATCAATAATTTGACTACTGGATGTTCAGAAGGTAATATGGTGGGGAACTTAAAGCTGCTAGATTCGTCACGATAAGCGACATTAGACTTAGCTCTTATTAAGGGGACATATGACATAAAAATTTTCGAATTTTCAATTTTGTGCTACAAAAATAAAGTTGACTCAGACGATTCCAAAAATATATAATTTATGCATGTTTCGAAATTTTAAAAGGGCGAAATCTCTCGTTTAAAATGTAAACAAGCACTGGCACGCCCACAAGTTTAAAGGGACAGATGTTTTATCGTTGTTTATTATCACTTGCACATACAGATGTTTTAGCAGTTTTTATTACTTCCTTGGTCAGAATATGATTCTTTGAAAGACATTTGGCAACACGTTTTTAAATTGGCTTATTCACTAAGCTGTGTGGTGGATAATTGTCGAATTTCGTATTTACAACTTGGCTTTGTTTAATTTGTGTTTCGCTATTCTTTTCGTTCTTTTTCATTTAAATTCGTGCTTTCTGTGTTTATTTTTGATTGTTTTATTGTGTTATGTTAGTGAATAAAAGTTTTAAATAAGGAAATGCCGAGAAAAAAATCATTCGGGAAGAGAAAATATATCGGAAATCAACATACATATGTGAAAGATGTTACCCATAATGTAAGTAAGTCTCCCCTAAATATGAGTGCATCTGAGTACAAAATCGGCATAGTTAATGGCGAAGATGAGTTCTTAGAGTCTCAGAAGAGTAGAAACTTTATAATTGAAACAGAAACATTATTGCATTTATTGAAGGCATTTGCAAAATGTAAGAACTGTGGGAAATGTGATTCTTTTGATGTGATAGACCAAAGTAATTCCCGCAGAGGACTTGCAGTAAGTTTACTGTATTTGTGTACTGCATGTGGATATTCTACGAGTAGTATGACATCTAAAAAATCTAAAAGATGCTATGATGTTAATTTACGCCTTACTTATGCAATGCGTTGCATTGGTAAAGGGAAGAAAGCTGCAGAGACATTCTGCGCTGTTATGAACTTACCCCCTCCGCCAAGTGACTTTCAGAAGTATAACAAAATTTTGTTACCTGTATTATCAGAAATTGCTGAAGAATCCATGTTGAAAGCTGTTAAAGAAACAGTTGCAGATAACAGTGGAAATGCTGACATTCCAGCTGCATTTGATGGTACCTGGCAGAAGAGGGGTCATTCTTCACTGAATGGTGTTGTGTGTGCCACCTCTGTTTTTAATGGAAAAATTATGGATGTAGAGTGCCTAACGAAGTATTGTCCATTATGCAGAAACAAGCAGCATGCATCCCATGAATGTGTGAAGAACTTTGAAGGGTACAGCGGAGGTATGGAAGTTGATGGCGTTTTGAAAATCTTTCAACGTTCAGAATCTAAACGTGGGGTGCGTTATGTAAAATACTTAGGTGATGGGGA
>KK117768.1:97919-134338 GCA_000611955.2 Stegodyphus mimosarum | reverse complement strand
AACATCACGAGTAAGTTTAACTCTAAATTCAGTTTCTACTTCCCTTTTTAGAAAATCAATTAATGAATCTAAATCACTCTTACCTGTTGTTTCAGGAGATATACCTTGTTGTCTTTCCCAAATTTGTATTAAATCAGCAAGAAGTGCTGATTCCACTAAAGGAAATAAAACAACTGCAAATTTATCTTTTGTTAAACCGAGTGATTCCAATGCGCGTAGTTGAGTTTGTAACTTGTCATAAAGAGATAGTAAGTCTGTCTTTTGTTTTTTTGTTTGTCAATTACCAGTTTTAATAGTTCTCTAACATAAATTTGAATTAAAACATTTTCATTTCCAAATCGTTCTTTGAGATATTCCACGGGTTTTTCGTAATTTTCTTCCGTAGAAGGAAAACTTTCCACTATTGCTCTTGGCGCTGTCTCAGCTTTCGTAGATTGCATTAGGTAATGAAACTTGTCTCTCCGGTCGATGCGAGTATCTTCGTGTATTTTACTAAACCTTGTCCAAAACGTCAGCCAGTTTCGAGGGTCTCCATCGAACTTCACCAGTTCGATCTCAGGTAGTTTCTGTTTTGCGGCTGCAACTATTCCTGATGAAGAACCCCTATTCGTTGAAACAGTAGAAGGCTGTGAACACTTATCCTTTATTCTGTTGGCTTTTACTTTCACGTAGATAATTTATCGTAATATTCTTGAGCTGCACTAAATTCCCTTTCGTATTTTTCTTGAGTACAGCCTTTTTTCTGCAGAAGTTCCAAAAATGAGTCATCCGTATTTCGCAAAGTTTTATACTTCTCTGAAATTTGATCTAAAGAAATTTCTAAATCGTCCAAATCCGGAGAATCTGATCGTATCAGTTCTTCCAACTTATTAGCGGTTTTCGTAAATGCACTCCTAATTGCTTTCCGCTTCTGTTTTACTACTTCTAAATCCTCCGCCATGTTTGCACTTGGGAACTTCTCAGTTATTTTCGTAAATTATCAAGTGTCGAAATCGATAATATCACCCTGTGACATTCATCCTGGCTGGCTCGCCAATTATGTTGCTTAATAAGTATCTTAAAGTTCGAAAAAAAACGGAGTCGACACTTTGTAAAAACCAACATTTATTTTTCACGCCATAAGTGCAACTACTTTACAAACAGAGAAGGATACGTAGACTTAATGCATATGCACACGTGACCCTCGTAACAGACGAATTCATTATGGTTGCCACACTAAGCATTTTAGGGTTGCCACAATGAGAATAAGAAATATATATCATAATAAAGCATTTTCTATTAAAAATCAATATAGAGTGTTTATAATCAATAAATAACACATTTTAAATTTATATTATTGAATTATTTTTGTGTATGAGAAATTTAAATTACAATGAAATGTAAATATACAACTATTACAATTATAAATAGAGGCTAATAATACATAACAGCAAGTATAAAGATTTATTTTGATGGAGATTAATGCAATGACTGAGTCTGTTTCATTGTAACCAATTTCAGTATATCGGGCTTTAGCTTCATTAATTTCAAGCATAAACCAGATTTAAATTATGAGGTATCCTGTATTTTTTATTTAATATAGAAGAATTTCAAAATTTTGTTTCTAATCAGCACTCACGTATAACTTTATTTTAACGATTAACCATAAAAATAAAAAGACTATCCAATTCAATCCTACCTTTAAGCAGCTAAGTTTGAAATTCTTAGGACAATAACATTTAAAAAAGAAACAAAGGGATCGTTCTCACAGTACCTCAAAAAATTGCATTCGCTGTAAAAGTTGTTAAGATTTATATCTACCATTATGTTAAAACCCACGAAAGGGTTCCCAAAAATTGCCTGGGCCGACGGTATTTCACGTCGACACGGCGAGGTATTGGGAAAAGTTTTCAACTAGCAATAGTCACGCCTCGGTAGAACCTCACGGGCTATGACACTGCCTCTGCGCAAAGCTAACGAAGTTCCCCATACGGGAATTATGAGTACATTTATACCCTATTTATAAAGTGGTAGCTAAACCTTTTTTCTTAACCAATTTAACACCTATGCATTCTTATTAACTCCTATTAATAGATGACCTACTGAAATAGTAGACGTAATCTACTAGTAATAATAGATATCCATCACATAGTAAAACATAATTTTTTCTGTTAAATTTGTTAGCCTCTAAGATTTCACTTCGAACCAGATTTGGAGCATGCTTATTCTTTTTCGGAGTAAACATTTACGCTAATTACACTAAACAATCAAAGGATACTCATTTCACGAATCTTATATTATTACATTAAATTCCTACGGATAAAAAAAGTGATTTTCTGTCATAACCCATCTAGTTATTAAATATTCCTTCAATTTTTTTCTCAAAATACAACTCATTCAGTACATAAATTTTGTACTTTTTAAATAATTCTCTTTTGACACGTCAGAATTATTTTTCAGTCTTATCGGTGTCTAAATTTTAATCATAGAATTTACTTTAACAGACGCGAAGCTATTTTTCTACTAAATAGCCTAATATCTCTCTGAAAAGCCACTATCGAAGCTATGAAACAAAGATATAAATATTGAATTAATTATCAGTTCATATAAAGAAACCCCATAGTGATTATGACGTTCATGACATGAAGAAAGTTATTAATCTTTCAGACAAGAGTAGGGTAAGGCAGATCCATTTTTTTAAAGCTGTTTATTGATAAAAGTTGCCATGCTCATATGCTTGTTTTATTTAACTGTATGGAACAGATATCTAAATATGTTGTCTAAGTATCCCATGTTTAACATGAAAATGATCCAGTTTTTCTTAGAAATTTCTCCAAGAAGGCATTCTTCCCTTAGCAGGGAAGCTTTCGGTTCTTTTGCTATACGAAGAACCTAATCTATATAAATATCCACAGTTTTTTTCTCATTTTCACTCAGTAGATATAGATATTTTCGGAAAATATTACTTTCGCATGAGTTAGTAATGTTAGACTTTTAGGCTAACTTTAGACAAAAAAACGCAAGAATTCAACACACAAATAACACAGAATTTGGTATTTTAATAATATCGTTCTCTTCCTTCACTATATGAATTCTTTATTAATCTTTTGTGAATAATGATTTTTATTATCGATTACATAATATGCGCCTTTAAATCTGTAACTCCAAATGCGCGAAGAAGTTGAGACTGCACTACCCACAGACCATTACTTTTAAGTATTCTGTATTGCTTTTGACATTTCCCCTTCCCCATAAGTTCCACATTAAGACTTGTAAATGAGTCATTTCATTTCCTATGAGTTCAGACGTAGGTGATAGATTGACTACAACAGTTACAATTGTTAATAAAAAATTATGACTTCGTGGTAACGTATGGTCAGACGGGGGAGGGGAAGAATCTGAAAAAAACCTACTTAGATCCGCCCATACTTAACTAAATGGCATTTGTTTCTAGTTTCCTGTTCCACGTAATTTATTTTATATTTATTTCTTCTTGCTGTACTTTTATACACAAGTCGTTCTATGCATACAACTAATTAAGATTGGTTCAAATAGTAATTAAATCTGTGGCATGTGTGTGTATGTACTGTTATAGAGTGAATTTAGGCAAGAAATCCGGTGTTTCACTATTGGATAATACTCATTCTGCTCGGATAACAACATTAGTATCTGTGTTTTTAGTATGTGAACCAACTTAAAAAATAGAGTGTAAGTTTGAGAATGTAACATGAGAATTTAATGTCAGATGGATTCTGCGCATCAGTGGATCAAATTTCAATGGTAATTCCAATGGTTAGATAGTGCGGAGGTTCAGCAATCATATTATTATATAAATTTCAATGATCAACAATTAATAAATATAAATAGATTTAATTAAATAATAATCACTTGACAATCTTAGAATCTTACATCATTACTGCGTCACATCTTCCTTCTCACTCACACCCAATGACGCTCTCAGCGCCCTCTAGCGTTACGCGGGTTTTACCATTCTCCCCGCTTAAACTCTCATGGAGTTCACATATTAGTTTTCAGATATTCGTACAAATTTTAAAGACAATAAATTACACTAAATAAGTATTAAATTGGTAAATTATTAAAATATATAAAATAAAAGTTTTTCAAGTTCATATATCAGTCTTTAAATGGTAGGGGAATAACTTTGTTGATGGCTCGTCAAAGAACACCTGCAGACGTCTTAACTTCAACTACTCTGACCAGACCATCAGAACCAGGATACACTTGTTGGATGCTACCCAATGGCCAATGCAAAGGATTGGAGTTGGAGTCTTTTAGCAGTACTAGTTGACCAATCTGTATGTTCGGCTGCGAAATGCTCCATTTAACACAATTCTGGAGTTGATTTAGATACTCTGAATGCCACCGGTTCCAAAATTTAGCTTGGAGTCTCTGACCTAGTTCCCACCTGGAATGAAAAGAAAGAGAATCGGGAGCAGTATGTGGTTCAGGAAAGGATAACATAGCATTTCCTGTCAAAAAATGTCCCGGAGTTAAAGGCTGTAAGTCATTCGGATCGGAAGAAAGCGGTGATAATGGGCGGGAATTCAGAACTGCTTCTATCTGAGTAACTAAAGTAGTTAATTCTTCAAAATTCATGATAGCTGATTTTGCTACCTTTAACAAAATCCGTTTCACTGATTTTATGTTTGCTTCCCACAGTCCGCCAAGGTGTGGAGAAGCAGGCGGGATAAATTTCCATTGGATGCCTTCTTCTGCACTAAATCCTTGAATTGCGTTAGATTTGCAAATTTCGTTATATGCGTTAAGACTATTTCTTGCACCTTTGAAATTCGTGGCGTTGTCGCTCCAGATGACGGCTGGTTTGGATCTTCTAGCAATAAATCGTCGTAAACAGGCTAGAAAAGCTTCTGTTGTTAAATCAGAAACGACTTCTAAGCACTGCCTTAGTGCAAAAACAGATAAATAATGCAATATAAGACTTTAAAGTCACCTTTGACCTTTTCAAATTAGGTTTCATAATTATAGGTCCTGCAAAATCCAATCCGACCTTCTCGAAAGGTCTAGAAGGTACGACTCTGCTACTAGGTAGATTACCCATCATCTGACTTACGGTTTGATTCTTTGTTCTAAAGCAAAAGATGCACTTATTTATTACTCGTCTAACTCGATCTTGACCAGACGGTATCCAATATGACTGTCTTATTAAAAATAATGTAGTCTGTACACCAGAATGCAAGGATTTTCTATGATAAAATTCAATAACTAAATTAGTGAAATGATGAGCCTTTGGCAAAAGTATCTGATGTTTCTGAAATTCAGAAAGTTTAGAATACTGCAGTCTTCCTCCTACTCTCAGTACCTCATTTTTGTCAAGAAATACGTCTAGAGAGGAGATTCTACTATTTTTTGGAATAGACTGCTCATTTTTCAAGCACTTTATTTGCCTTGGAAATTCAATTGACTGTACGAGTTTTACTAAAACTTCAGTAGCATGCCTTAATTCAGAAGCACATATGAAGCCTGTTCTTAACTCTGGGTTCACTTTACAGTTATTTATAAATCTCAGACATAAAGCAGTTATTCTAATTAATTTACTGAATGAGGAGTATCTTGTGATCAAATCGTTTTCAGTTTGGCTATTTTCAACAATTGCATTTACAACAACTGCCTTCTTAAACTCTAACTTATCGACATCTATTTTGGTTTCTTCCATCGATTCTGAGGAGGATGGCCATGCTGTGTTATTCATTGTCAACCAGCAGGGTCCAGGCCCCCAAAGGTGATTAGCCTTGAGCTCACCTTAGGATAAACTCCTAGAAATCAAATCGGCGGGATTATTCTTTCCCATACAATGATGCCATTCTTTTGGGTTGCTGTATTTTTGTATTTCTTTTATTCTATTCTTCACGAACACCTTATGTCTATTTGGATCACCTTTGATCCAGTAATAAGCTATTGAGGAATCTGTCCAAAAATATCGAGTAACTGGAAAACTTAGTGCAGTTAAAATTTTATTGCTCAATCTTGAAGACAAAAGTGCACCCATGAGCTCCAATCTAGGAATCGAAAGGGTTTTTAACGAAGCTACCCTGCCCTTTGATGCTACAAAACTAGAAATGATATTTCCATTTTTTAATTCTATGCGTAAGTATGCAACAGTACCATAAGCTTTCTTAGATGCATCTGAAAAACAGTGTAATTGAATTGTGATTGCATGACTAGGCAAAGACTTTTGAAAATAATATCGAGGAATAATTATTTCCTTTACATCTTGGATCTCATCGCACCATTTATTCCAAGAAATTTCCAACTGTTTGGGCAATTTTTCAACCCAGTCTAATCCTAAACACCAAATTTCTTGCATCAAGTATTTAGCTCTAATAGTATATGGTCCCATAAAACCTACTGGATCGAAAAGTCGACCTACCGCTTGTAGTAAAAGTCTTTTTGTGATAGTTTTTTTTAAAAGAAACGTTTCCAGATTTCTGGTATCAAAATAAAACGAGTCAGTTTGTTCATCCCAGCCAATTCCCAATACCTTTGAAGCTATCAACTTTGTATCTAGAGACTCTTCACCCTGATCTACATTGAAGTTTAAATTCTTTAATTCTTTACTTACTCAGGAGAATTGGTTCTCCACTTTCGAAGGTCCATGCTTGCCTCAAATGCTTGCTTTCAAAATGTCTACACTTTCCTGACAAGTCTTTAGAGCCTGTTGAACAGTGACTTGCCCACAAATAAAATCGTCGACATACAATGATTCATTAAGATGTTTAGAAGTTAGAGGCAATATATCTGCGTACCTTTTCAAGTGATGTTTGATTGTGGCTAAACAGTGACTTGCCCACAAATAAAATCGTCGACATACAATGATTCATTAAGATGTTTAGAAGCCAGAGGCAATATATCTGCGTACCTTTTCAAGTGATGTTTGATTGTGGCTGCAAGGAGGAACGGGCTAGATTTCACTCCAAATAACACCCTTGTCATCCGAAAAATTTTGAATTTTCTGTTTTCATCTTCAGTTCCTGGATCTTTTTCCCAGAAGAATCTGGTGTATTTTCGATCAGTTTCATCTATTTCGATCTGAAGAAAGGCTATCTTTATATCTGCAACAAATGCTATCGGATTCGGTCTAAATCTGATCAAAAGAAGAAATAGGTTTGGCATAAAATTAAGTCCCGTGTATAAGCAATCGTTCAAAGATAACTGACCTTTCGCATGCGCCGAAGCATCAAAAACAATGCGTAATTTACTTGTAGTCTTATCCGTACGTATTACAGCTCGATGTGGTAGATAAAATGTATTTTGGTGTAAATTTACTTCATCAACTGGGACAGGTTCAATAATATTCTCCGAAAGATAATTCTTTAGAACAGTGCTATATTCACAAAATAAAGAAGGGTCATTTTTAAAAGATGATCTCAATCTCAAAAATCTTTTCATTGCTATCTGTTCGTTATTTTCTAATAATGTCTTCATATTTAGTTTCCAGGGCAATTTCACTTTGTATCACTTATTTTGATATGTTATTCCGGATTCAAATTCACTTATTACATCTTTCTCAGTGGTTTCTATGTCAACTACTTCTGCCTCGATACCCAGATTTTCTAAATCCCAAAATTTCTTCAGTTGATCGGAAATATTGGATTCGTTTACCATAACACTCATTGCGAATTTTTCATTTAAGTTCGTGTTTCGGCCTTGTAAACACCACCCGAATATTGTTTCAACTGCAACGAGGGTTTTGTTTAGGCGTGAAATTCGACCAGTGACAACATTATAATAGTAATCTGCACCTATTAGTATTGATATTTCTTTATTGTTAAATTCATAACAGTCCGCAAGTTGTACATTTTTTAAACGTCTAAATTGTTTCTCAATATTTTTATCAGGAGTCGGTAAATGTGTACCCGAAATATGTTCTGTCTCCAGTGCTTCAATTTCTATGCATAAATTTGAATCATCTCTATTCTTTAATTTAAGTTTAACTACATTAAATGATTTTGTTTCCGTTTCTTTAGCACCAAATGTGCAAATGGAAAGGCTCTCCTTCCTAACAACTGGAAAGTTAAACCTTTTGGAAATAGCTGACAAAACAAAGGAGCGGTGTGAACCATTGTCCAGGAAAATTCTAACAATTTCCTGCTCTTTTTCATTATCAATTAAGGCTGAACATGTTTGTAACATAGTATTCCCTTTTGCCGATACGATATTCGCCGATACGGCATTATTACAAAGGACAAAGGAGCGGTGTGAACCATTGTCCAGGAAAATTCTAACAATTTCCTGCTCTTTTTCATTATCAATTATGGATGAACATGTTTGTAACATAGTATTCCCTTTTGCCGATACGATATTCGCCGATACGGCATTATCGGTTTCTCCCTTTGGAGAAATAATGTGTGGATTATTTTGATTTCGAAAACAAATTGAGACATGGTGAGGTTTATTGCAGCTAGTTCCTTTTTTAAACATTCTGCAGCTCTGTGCTTTGGCGTCAAGCATAAGAAACAATGACCTTGTTTCTTTAATATATCCTCACTGACTCCATGAATTCACGTGTGTGTGGGAAGGAGAAAGCATTCTCCCTCTTATGTAGAGGTCTTGAAGAGTTATGTCTAACGGAAGTAGAATTTTTGCTTTTTATTTTTTTTTGCGGGGGAAATAAGTGCATTCGCTGATACGATGATTTATAACTATTAAATGAAAAAGATCTCTCGCGGCTTCGTATTTCTTTATTAATGAATTGCAAAAGAGTTTTTAAATCAAATTCATTGTCGCCTTGAATGCGATTAAATTCTAAAACGAATTCTGAAGGAATTAATTTCATTAAAATTGGTGTTAATAAGTTTATTAAGATTCACCTGTAATTCCTAAAGAATCTAAGCTTCTGATCTGAGTTTCCGCGTTATCATATAAATTTCGTAAACTTATAACATCGTTAGTATTTTTAACCGGAGTTAAATTGAGCAAAACACTTAAATGAGTGTTAATCAAAATATTTTTATTTCCGAATCTTTCTTTCAATAAACCAAGTGCTTTATCATAATTTTCCTCACTTAAAGCACATCCGCTAATACATGCTGCCGCGGTAGCACCGAGATAGGATTTCAAATAGTTAAAGTTATCAACTTTGCTTAATTTAGGATTATTATGAACAGAGCTTTCAAATAAATTGTAAAAATCTAACCAAGCAAAATAATTACCATAATATTTACTAATATGTAATTTAGGCAATTTTATGTTTGTATTTTCAGTTTCATTATTAATCAATTGAATGTTTTGTGAAACTGTATCAACTTGGATAGAATCAGAATTCAGTTTCTTTATTTTAGAATGAAGTTTCGATTTCCAAAAAATTATTTTTTCTTTGATTTCTTCTGAAGCTTCTATATCTTCAGATATTGTCTCGACGCTCAAAAGGTTTTCTATTTCATCATTTAAAGAATTTAAGTCAGTTTCTTTTCCGATTAATTGTTCGAAAAATGCTTCGAACTGATCAACTGTTTCGTTTTCGTTCCTGATCGCTATTTCTATTTTGTTAATTAATCTCGTCAACATAGAACGCATGGAAGTGCGTTTCTTCTTCAACTTTGACAGATTTTCAGCCATATTTAATTTCTATCCAGGTATAATTCAGTTTCATTAATTCAATAAAATTCCCTTACCTGGTATTTTGTGGCCGATGAACCAAATGCGCATCAGTGGATCAAATTTCAGTGGTAATTCCAATGGTTAGATAGTGCGGAGGTTCAGCAATCATATTATCATATAAATTTCAATGATCAACAATCAATAAATATAAATAGATTTAATTAAATATTAATCACTTGACAATCTTAGAATCTTACATCATTACTGCGTCACATCTTCCTTCTCACTCACACCAAATGACGCTCTCAGCGCCCTCTAGCGTTACGCCGGTCTTACCAGATTCTTTGTATGGATTCTAATGAAAAGAAGAAGAACAGATGTGCATCTTCTGAGGTAGGATTTTAAAATTGTTATATTGCATTGGAGCATTTTTGAGTTCTCATCTTGCATGCCACAGTTAACTATTCCATTATTAAAATCTACTATGTCAGAACCTACTTAGTAAATAATTTGTAATAATTCAGAGTATTCATAATAAGAGTGATTAGAAGTTATTTAATTAATTTACTCCTGTTGTGAAATTTTATGTATTATCAAGCACGTACTGTGATAATATTCCCAAGCACCTGATATGCAATTTTGAACCTATTATTGTGTGAATTAAGTATACAGTTATTCCAGTCATCAGAATTAGATTTCCTAACGCCTCGTTTCTTAATCTCCTGGCCTAATTAATTAAGCCCTATTTGTTGCTCTCTGAATAATTTATTTCATTAAGCTTTAATTTTACATAGTAGCCCTTACCACACTAATACAATTACCATATCTATTCAGCTCTCCTTACAGAAATAGTACATGTCTCAATTGCAGACCTGCTTCACGCAATATGATCAAAAAAGACACCTGAATTTGTACTAATCAAATAAACATAGACGGACTTATAACTTCAAGGACAATCTCGTACGAGAATAAGATCCTTGCTCTCCACAAGGAGTGAGTAACAGTTCTCAGTAGTAAAAGCAGTAATAGTTTCCGGCTCCCGCAGGCAGTCAAAGATCATATTCTAGCAGCTTTTCTATTAAAACTTAAAAACACTAAACTTAAACACTAACTTTTGCACTTAAAACATTAGCGTTGCTGGGACCTGAATTTAAAGAACCGCCGCTGACCACAGAAGCCGCAACCAACACGAACACGGTTTTCATTCCTAATCCGCCCGTTGAGAGAGCAAAACTGCAGCCAACAAATAAAAATTTGCGGACGTATTACGAAAGTTCAAAAAGCCCAGTTTAATAATACAACCGAAAGGAAATTCTACAGCGGCTGAGCTTAAGGAGCAGCTAAGGAATAAAGCGCCAGTCGCCCAACTCCAGGTGTCAGTAGAAGGCATCACGACAACGAATAAGGAGGTTTTCAAGTGTTTTGCCGCGCGAAAGAAGATATCGCAAGACTGAAAGAGCATCTCCAGAATGCAGACGTTTCGGCGGAGTTTGCAAAACCAGAGAGAAGATTGCCCCGATGCGTGGTACATGATGTCGCCATCTAGACTAAGCCGGAACTCGCTGAAGAGCTCCCAATAGCCACAGCGGTACACGGAGGTACCTTCAAAGCACTGTACCGACTTAAGGAACGTCGCGGAAATGAAGTCAGATGGATCTTTGAGTGTGACCCAGCAAGCTTTGCGGCTAATCTCAAGATCAAGAAGATTTACTCCGGATGGCATGGACACGCGGTCAGAGAATTCCTTGGTATCAAGAGATGCTGCAGGTGCCAGCAACTGGAACACTTGCAGGATGCATGCAAAAGTGAGACACAAGGGAAGCATCATGTGCGGAACTGCAGAGCACAATCGCCAGCCTGTATCAACTGCGGCAGTGGAAACAATAACTATGGCACGTACCATGACTTCCAGCACGGCTTCAACCCAACTGTCTGAATACCAGAAAATCGCCAGACGCATACGAAACAACACCGAACACTAGTGAGCAGATGCATGTTCAAATTCAAACTCCTTCAAAATACTCGAGTAACTACCGCACAGTGCAAGAAACTACAATTGATATGAATGCAAGCACACTACAGCAAGAAGTAATAAGAGTACTTCAAATTAATTTGCAACGTTCTAGAGCGGTAACGGCCCAACTCGTGCAATATACTAAGAAAACCAAAGTGGACTTTATTTTGGTACAGGAGCCATACTGTCACTTAAATAAAATGACAGATCTTCCTTTAGCGTGGACGATAATCCAGGCGAAGGAAGAGACAAATCCGAGGGCAGTAACAATCTCTTGCCAACGGAAGTAGTCACCCAATATTATTTCAGCATTGAGGGACATGGTTTCCATTTCAGTAGAAGTTATGGCTTTAGCTTACTCATCACCAACTCATACACACCGCCAGCAGCCGACCTGAAGCTCTTGAAGTATAACAAAGAAGTATCAGCAGATACCCTACGGCACAGCACCTGTTGGCTGGGGATTACAACGCGTATCATGAATCCTGGGGATACCCTGACACAAATTTGCGGGGCAGGAGGTTGAAGACTTTTTAGCAAGCAACGACCTGACGCTGCACAATGTCCCGAACAGTCCGCCCACCTATGAGACCATTCATGAAAAGAGGTGGCCAGACCTCACGCTCTCTTCCGCATCTTTGGCTCAAAAGATTTGCAAATGGACCGTTCAAGATATTCCATCCCTCTCGGACCACAATTACATCACATTCCAAATTTCCCAATCTCATACCAGTTATACGATGAAGCGTTATAAGCTTACAAGGAGCAAACTCACTAAATTTACTGCTCAGGCTACACAGGCTCTCATACGAGCAGAAACAGATCTAGATACATGCAAAGTGCCAGCGATATGGACTCATTTACAAATGACCTAATCGAAGCTCTGCAAGACATCTGCAACGGAATCTTCTCTTTAAGGACTCCGAAAATGCTGAAAATGCTCTTGTCCGACTGCGCAGCGCAGTCGGACAAGAGCTCTAAGACGCAAAATGAAGGCAGAATATAATCAGGAAGCAAGGCAAGCCCTGAGCGTGGTTTACTAGCAAGCATTAGCTTCGTACAAGAAAAACATTCTAAAAGCCAAGCTACAAAGCTGGCGTCAATTCTGCACGAACATTACTGAGGTGTATGATACTTTTCATAAAATTCCCTCAAACAAAGTGTTTAAACCTGCGCATCATAGAGAATATGCACACACAGTGCAAGGTGATATGAGAAGATGTGGCATTTACGAATTCAGAAATTAACACTGTAATCCGAATGCTACCAGCTAAAAAAGCGCCAGCACCTGATTCCCTAGATAACAACATTATTAGAGCTGTCCCCAACGCAAGATCAAGCTTCCTTACTAAATTCTTTAATAAACTCCTAAGCATGGAATACTTCCCTAGGGTATTCAAGACGAGGCAGGTAATACTTTTCTCGAAGCCAGAGAAGGATCCATCTGACCCTTCGTCATTTAGGCCAATCTGCCTGCTTCCGGCCCTGGGAAAAGTATACGAAAAACTCGTGACAATGCGGCTAAAACATCATCTGGCTATTCGTAATATTCTCTCGGAAGCACAGATCGGCTTTCGTGAGAAACGCTCAACATTGCACGCCTTGGAAATAATTGATATCAAGAGCCATAAAAAACATGCAGCCGTCCTCAGCCTGGACCTGCGTAGCGCATTTGACTCTCTGTGGTGGGCTGCGATTATAGAGGCCCTATATGAAGCAAGCATTCTGAACAACCTCCTCCAAGTTTATATTAGCTATTTGAGTGACCGTAATTTTGTTACGGTGTGCAGTGGAGGATGCATCACACGGAAACAAACTCGGGGATGTCGGCAGGGGTCATGCGCAGGTAGCATCTTGAAATTTAATTAGAGCCATATGCGAATTAAGAGTTTTGCAGAGACTGCACTCATCATCTGCGTAGCACACAGTGAGGGCACAATCAATAGTTGGAAGATCATTATTAAATATATTAAAAAGTGTAGGCCAGGTAATCGCGCCTTGTGGTGTTCCTGCACTTATTTTTCTGATAGTAGAAAGCTGATCTTTGATTCTAGATCGGAAAGTACGATTATTGGGAAAATCAGCAACAAGTAGGATGATTTCAGGAGGAAAATTTTTATTGATGAGTTTGATAAGGCGGGCATCATCCCGTCAACCTTATCAAACGCTTTTTCGACATCCAGGAAGAGACCCCCGACAGACTTTTTTATTGAAACATTCTCCAATGTATTCGATTTGATGAACAGTAGAAAATCCGGCCCGAAAGCGAATTGATGATCTTTGATTATAATGTTATTTATGATAAATTCGATAATACGTTGCAAGATAATTTTTTCAAATATTTTCGCAGCAGTAGGTAGAAGACTAATAGTTAGATAGTTATTGATGTCGAATCAATTTTTTCCAGATTTTTTGATCGCTATTATAATTGCATGTTTCCAATTTCCGGGGAAGATACATTATCGCAGGCAAGCATTAATAATGTTGGTTAATAGAGCAATTTCTTTTTTTGGCAGGTTTTTTAAGGCTTTGTTGGTTATTTCATCATAGCCTGCTGATTTTTTAGGCTTGAGTTTTAAATAATATTAGAAATTTCTTGAGGAGAAGTTGGTCTGTTGGTGACTAAGGGATGAGAGACAATAAAGTTGTTAACGTGACGCGAAGCCCTATCATCTATTGGCTGTGAGTGAAAATCATTATTATTAACTTTAAATTGATTTTCGTAGTTTTCAGCGAAAACTTCAATAATTTCTTCAGTTTTATAGGTGAGATTATTATCTTTTTCAATAGGACCAATATTCTTGTTGTTATTCTGGAGAGCTCTTGCAATTTTACAGACGGAATGATCAACATGAGAAAGACGAACCTTTGCCAGTTGTCATTCCGATATTCTTTAATGACAGTTTTCAGGTCTCTATGTGCTGTGTTATAACTAGATTTGTTTCTTGGGATTTGAGTTTGCTGATATATTTTTCTGAGTCGATTTTTGAGATTAATTTTGCGACGAATATAGGCAGGTAACTTAAATTTATCTTCAGGGATGGCAGATTTAGAACAGTTGATAGCCGTGAGAATGATTACGTTGATGTTATGAATTGCATCATTAATATCAATCCTATTATTAAGTGGGGGTTTTGAAGAGGTATTGTCATCGATAACATTTGTAAAGTTGACCCAGTTGATCATCGTTTTTAACGACGGAAGCCCGTGACGAAGTCCATAGAGAGTAAAGTGTACCGGCAGACGGTCTGATGAGACGTCATTATTTACGTATAAATAAGGTATTTGCTGGATATTCATAGTAATAAGGATGTCAAGAATGTCCGGAGAGCCATTAGTTGTGATGGGAATTCTTGAAGGTTTGTTGGGTGCGTGGACTGTTATGTTATGGGGGAGAATGTAAGTATTTAGTAGTAATCCATCATAATTATTGTTGTACGAGTTCCAATTTCTGTGTTTACAGTTTAAGTCTCCAGCAATTGTTGTTGGTCTGTTAAAGTTGCGGATAATTTCTAAATCTTGTATGTCTAATTGAGTAGAAGGTGGCTTATAAACTCAAATTAATAAATAGTCGATATTCTTACTGGTGAAGATACAGGCACATGCCTCAATACTATTGAAGGTAGGAAGTGAAAAAGAAATGCATTTTATATATTTCTTGGTGAGGATAGCTGTACCGCCGCCTCTATTATGAGTTCTGTCATATCTGAAGCAGTCGAAATTGGCCATGCGGAAATTATCGGTTGTACGTAGATGTATTTCGTTAAGGAGAGTTATATTTATGCCATGCCTATTAATATAATCTTTAATTTCTGTATTTTGTCTTTTTAAACCGTTACAATTAAAGGAAAGAAATTTGGCGTAGTTGATATGTTGAAGATTATAGGAATTCAGTATTGGCATATTAATCATGATGGTAGATAGGAAAGATCTTTAAGGCTTCTAAAGCCATGTTTAGTCGGTGCTACATATCTTGAGCTTCGTTATATTTTTGATATATTTTATAAAGATCTGCGATGAAATGTTGAAAATCTTCAATACCTTTTTGATTACAATTACTGGTTTTAAAAGAAGGCTTGGACTTAGGTGAATTTTTGCCTGCTGCTGCCGCTGTATATGATTGGCTGTTGGGAGTGGTGACAAAATTTCTTATTGGTTCTTGGTATTGTGCGCTTTTGAATGACTATTCTTGGAGTTAGAATTTTGACGGAAGTCAGGAAAATGATTTTCAGTGGAAGTATAATTATTCTTGGGTTAAGATTCAGCACTTTTTGGTAGAAATTCATTATTTTTTGGTCGTCGAGGATAATCGTCACTGCAGGCTGCGTGTGGCCCAGAAAATAAGATACATTTCGGTATATGATTTCTTGCGAATCGTTTTTGGTCTATCCGTAGATTTGTGTGTGCCAGTACATTGGACACAGCGTGCCGGGTTACGGCATGCGCTTTCTGTATAGCTATACCTCTGGCAATTGAAGCACTGGGTAGGTCCTGGTTTAGTAAAATACGAATTCGCATACCGATGATAGTACGAACCTGATAAATTTTCTTTCCGTTCGGTTTTTGCTTGGGATTTCTATATAGTAAACTGGTAGTATTTGTACAACTCCATCACGTATTCTTTGAAGCTGTCTGCATTTAATTACAGGCACTTCTTGCACTAATTCTTCTTTTATGAAAGGGCACTTGGGACCTGAGAATTCCGTCTTTCAAGCCGAAGCGGTGGCCATTAGAGAGGCCATAGCAGCTACAGATGACTAAGATGGGAACATGTTTAGCATTTTTTCAGATAGCCTCTCAGTAATTCATGCGATCCGAAATCCTTTTCATCCTGCTCCGCTCATAGAAGATATACAACGCATGCTTCGTGAAAATGAGAGCGACAAGTTAATTCACATTTCCTGGATAAAAGCCCACGCCAGGCATCAGGGGAATGAAGAAGCGGATGAGCTCGCAAAGGAAGCCGCACGCAATATAGATGCGCATATTGTGCCCATCCTGCTCCCAAAATCCCATCTCACGACAAGTATCTCGCCCACTGCACTACAGCATTGGCATGATGAATGGGACGGAATTCCCCAGGGTAGAAGAGCCCATGTTTTTTACAACAAAGTTTCTACTGACGGCCTAATTTCAACACCTTATATAACCCGTTTCGTCACAGGCCATGGTCATTTTCGGTTATACTTCTGGAAAAGGGAGTTTTGTTTCCTCTAACCTCTGTGTGTGCAGCAAGGTTGGATCCCCAGACCATTACGTAACAATGGTCCCACTCACAGAGGCGTGGCACATGCGATTGCCGAAGACTGATGATCCATTTAAGCGGTTCTTCATCAAGCATCCCGCCTCCCTTAAGAAATTAAGAAGTATAATGGAAAAACTAGAGGCATTAGGGCGGGATCTGTGTCATGCAGATTAGTGTGCACCAGTTTATTATTGATTATTTATTGTATGCTGTCTATGCAGTATCTATACATCTGTAATATATTTATACACCTGTATATTATACAGTGTCTGTATATCTCCGTAACGTCGGCATTATTCTGTATCTATGTAGTATGTAGTAATGTATTTAGGCTTTATGTATCTGTGTGCTGTCTTGTATTGGTATGTAGTATCTGCGTCTTCATTCGTATTAAAAATCTGGGTAGTATGTTTAATATCTGTATAGTTTATGTAGTGCAGTTTAATATTTGTGATTCGTAATTTATATATGTGTAATACTGTAATTAACATCTGTATAACTGCGTTCTTTCGTCATTTATTGTAGATGTATATCTGAATTCTTTCGCCCTTTATTGTACCTGTATATTTGGGTTAGTATCTGTATATCTGTATATCGCGTAATGTCTTGCATTACGTCTAATTAGAATCTGAGTCTGCATTCGCTTTTAATATCTGTGAAGCAAGTGGTGGTGTATATAGTAGCTGTGTGTCAGTATAACATAGTATCTATGTAACTCTTTCAATATTTAGTACCAGTGTAGTATGGAGTTTTGTACTTAGTATTTGTGAATTTGTGTAAAGACTAGCATTAGTGTATTCGTATTTAATATATGCGTAATAATGTATTTAGTATCTGTATATCTGCGAAATATCTGTGTAGCATGCAACAGTGTATTTAGCATCTATGTGTCTGTATAATATCTGCATTAGTATTTAATATCTGTTTCAGCATTAATTATCTGTGAAATTTAATTTAATTAGTATCTATATTTTAGTTATTATCTGAGTAGCAATATGTAAAATGTATAGTTTAAGGTCTCCTTCAGCATATGTAACATCGTAATAAACTCCCCATGCGTTCCTTGTGGGGCACCGAGGGTGTCGTACTAAACACTTGCGGGATTTGGACAATATCCGATTAGTCTATGTAAGCCGTCCGGGTGTCCGGACCCGTTTTCACCCGTCACCTGTATACCCGTGGGATGTATAAAATCCTTACGGGGGTTGACTCAGCAGAATTCCTGAGAAGTACTGGCTAGGATCTATACTTAAGCAGTCTCGACCACGGGGGGGTGTATATAAGTTGACTTCACAGGACTAGAGCCCTAGTTCATTCTGAGGTTGGTTCAAGATTGGCAGGAACCGTACTGGTACTGTCGTGTCTGCTCCTCTGTCTGTGGTGGAGCTATATCGGAGATCACCGACCTAGTCATCGGGGTTTAGCTCTCCCAGTACCAGTGACGGGAACTGACAAAGTGGACAAAGCACCAAGTTGAAAATCGATGCCGATGGATGGGAGGAGGCAAAGATGATCATGTGTCCAATTTTTCGTTTTTAATATTTGCTAGCTTTCCTTCCTTGTCCCATGCTTTATATAAAACCGGGCAGGGACTGTGGGGTCTGCGTTGCCGTTGAAGGTGTCACAGGAGCTTAAACACACCCCGAGAGGCAGGTCCTAGAGGTACCCAGGACGGGGGTCCAATTCCTGCGTTCTGTACTTTTATACATTAATCAATAGTGTGGTTTATTCTCATTACAAACTCCAGCCATTATTTATTTTTAATTTATTAGTGGTTTAATACGCTAGATGAAATTTCAAAAAAATTCCTTCTTGCATCGATCTTGGAAGTTCAAAAACTGCAGCTTCTTTCAGTTCATGTTTCCTTTTGTAATGTTTCTTCTCGCAACTTTTTACTTGATGCTCCATAATGCATTATTTTTTTGACAATGTCCAACAGCAACATCTCCTTAGTAAAAATTCCAGCACATCGGAATCCACCAAAGGCTGAACGAGAAACTCGTTGAACACTGGTTATTCGAACCCAGGTTTAAATCCGCTGTATGGTCGTTTTCGTGGTTTTCTTCATGTGTAATATAGATAGGGGCCAATTTCACTTAGCAACCTTTTCACGAAAGCATTCCTCTCTTAGGCAGATAGTTCTTGTGTGTTCCAAAAAACTGAACCATGTCCTAGTAGCAGTAAGTCTAAATGGAATGATGTGGAAACCGAAAATCCAAAATGACAGGAATCGTTTCATATAATCTCTGAGTTTAAATAATAAGGTTTTAATTCAAGAAGTACTATGTCTCCAATTTCTCTTATGATACTCAAACTATTTTAGAAGAGAACTAATTAACCAAAGAAGAAAATCGAATTTGAATTTCACTTTGTGTGCTTTTGAAATTAGTGAACAAAATTGATAATTTATGTCTTTTAGGTTTCTTTTTATGCTTTTCTATGTGTGTGGATGGGTTTTATACGTGAATTTATTTTGTATATATTAAAATGTTGTTGAATTACATAGTTGAAATTATTGAAAATAAAATAATTCCTTAAGAAACGTTTTGGTTACATAATTTTCTAGGATTAATTTGCAATTTCATTAACATCATATTACTAGCGGAAGTACTCGATGCCAGTTAAGTTAAATTGAGAGTAATGTAGCTAACAGCAGAGAGAACGATAGAGCTGTAATCCTTCTCTAATTATTGTCTATTCCGCTGTGTTAGCAACTCTCAGTCTGTTCTCAGTGCCTCTCAGTCTGTTCTGTTCTCTTAAGCACACTATTATCGTGCTTCAGGTGCAAATCCAGAAGAGATTTTTTCTGTTATGGCATAAGTGATTTCATAGCAAAAGTAACGCTTTGTGACGACTATTACAAATTCACTTCAAAAAGCAAAGAAAATGCGTGTGCGTTCCTGTTATTGCGTGAAAAAGTAAATATTTTACTATTTGCTGAACGATAACACAATTTGAAATATTTTAATTTCGGTATTGTAGCACATTTCTCTTAAATAGCAGAGTTTTAAATTAAATTTCTAGATAAATTAGTGTAATGGCTTTTCCCTGAGTGGCAACACAATTCTTTTATATCGGCGAACATTCTGATTAAATTTGAAACATATACATTTTATGGTTTTGCAGAATGGCAATGTGAAGCTTTCAGATCGCTGAGTTTTTAATCAGAAGTTCGTGAAATTTGCTTAACATATATGTATATTGATTATTATAATTATTATTATTTTTTGAAAAGAAGTTGACGTCGACCTTTCCCAGGATCCAGAAAAGAATTGTAGAAAATTTGGTAACGACAGCTATAGTAGTGACTGAGTTTATCGCGAACAAACAAGCAAACACACAAACAGGCATTCTTCTTTATATGTATAAATTAATAGAATAGCTGAAAATCCAGTTTTGCAAAGATATGATGTGTTGAAAGGCACGGACAGGCTTTCGAATAAATTTTGAATTCGACTTTAGTATATATATCTTCGATTCTGTACTGAATTTGAATGAAATTTCACCTTCCTCTTTCTTTTAAGACTTTATTGGTGCATAAAAGAATTGCCTGTAAACTGTAAAAAATTAGACAATGGGATAAGGAATAAAACTTATTAGCCATAAATCATCAAAACATTTTATTGCAATTGAATTATTTCTCACTCACGAGAGAAATATTTGTATGCTGAAATTAAATTAAAATTTCATAATTATTTATTAAGCAAATGTACATAATTTTAAATCACAGAAAATTCTCGAATTCCCGGAGAGTTCATATTTCATACTTTGCATCTTTTTGTTTGCGACTTACCTCTATTCAAAGCACCGAGTCTTCTTAGTTACGGCTCTACTGTAAAATATATATTCAATAAAATATGTTTCATAACAGTAAATTTTATTTAATTATTTATTAAATTTAAACAATTCATTGCGCCATTGCTGCAAGGAATGAAATTTAAATTATAGTAAACAGTAACTACTTAAAATAGTAATTTTAAGATAAATTATAATTTAAACAGAAATTGTGTAAACAAATTAATGCTAATTATGAACTAATCTATAATATCATTTAAATTCAGTAGCATAAGTAAATCAAGTTCAAGTTCAACCAAAACTTGAAAAAAATTCTACTAATTAATAAAAATGAAATTAAAATTTATTAAAATGCATACATGAATGATTGCTGAGTAGGCCGGAGACAGACTTATCAAGGGGAAGTTGCCTCCAAACCTAGCTCCCCAATCATTCAATTCGTGTTTCGTCATTCATGTATTCAAGGGCAATAGTTAAAACCAAAAGTAAAGAACATTCAAAAAAATTTTCCACCTAATTGGTTTGAGAAATTAAAAACCAGGAGTAAATCATAAATAGTGAAACATTCCGAAAAAAATTAAATTTTTCTAATTTTTTTAAAAAATTTTATTTAAAAATTTCTTTAAATTAATTAAATTAAAATAAAAAAATTTTAATTTTAGAAATTTTAGAAACCCTTGTATACATAAAACCTCCCCGACACGAATATGCATATTATTAAAAAATATTT
Organism: Stegodyphus mimosarum; assembly: GCA_000611955.2. Classification (NCBI taxonomy): domain Eukaryota; kingdom Metazoa; phylum Arthropoda; class Arachnida; order Araneae; family Eresidae; genus Stegodyphus; species Stegodyphus mimosarum. The sequence goes on along the minus strand of KK117768.1, from coordinate 112,996 downwards.
AATATATTAAGTGAAATCTAAACCGAAACTATACAAAAAGAAGAAATTAAATATTTTCAATTATTAAATATATAAATTTTTCGAAAATTCTTAAAAACTACATAATAAATACTAAAAAATTAAAATTAAAATTAAAAGCAAGTAAATATAAAGCTTTAATTTAAACTTACCAACCAAAATTGGGTAAAAGTATTGTACAAGTTAATAGATGGCGTGAAAGTAAAGTTGAGTTGAGGGCCAAATTGTATTGTATTCTTTAAATTAATAGAGGGCGCTAAATAAATAAAGTGGAGTTGAGGGCTAAAATTTGCAATTTGTGATTTAGAAATTATTTAATAAAATTAATTTCAAAAATTCATAAATATTTATTAAATATTTTCATTTCCTAAAGATCAGTAATGCATGTTTAAATTTAAATTAACTAGACATGCAATTGTAATTTTTGTTTTAACTAACCAACTATTTAGTAATGGAGTGGGCTGAGCCAATTTAAAGATGCAAGTGTGTTGAGAAAAATTTTTAAAAAATTTTATTAAAAAAAGTATTAATTTGCGTGTAAAGTAGTAATTCTAGTTTTTAAATTTTAAATAATTTTTTATTAATTGGGAAAAGTTGGAATTTTGTGTAGGAATTTTGCAAAAAATGTGCAAGTAATGTAAATAGTGTGGATGTTGAAAATTTGTGTAAAAAAAGTGCGAAAATTTCAATGAAATTTTTATAAATTTTTTTAATTTACAAATCAGTAAAACTTTAATTTTATATTTGCTAGAAAAATTTTTTAATTTAAAATTTAAAAGTTTAGTTTTTAGAAAAAATGCTAAAATACTGATATAAATTTTTTTATATAAATTAAAAATTAAAAAATTAAAAATTTAAAAAAATTAAAATTAAAATTGATTGATTCCTACTAGTAAATCAAAACTCTACTAAATACTGGCTAAAGTAAAGAAAGAAAAGAAGAAAAGAAGAAAACTTAAATCTTCACTCAAATCGGGCTACAATTGAGACTTTTGAAGAGAGTTGGCCCTTTATTAGTAAAAGTAAAGAATCCAGTATTGATTAAATATACATATTTACATATTTACAAATTATTTACAATATAATTTCTTTACTCTTCTACATCTTTCATTATCCTCCAGTAAAGGTTTAAGATAATGTTATCATATTAAAAAGAGGAAAAAATTACAAATTAAAAGTCAATGCCTGCCTTTTTAATACATAAATTAATAAATTTTGTTGGTACTTGGTTATCAACTTGAACGTTAATTAAGTTTAAAATTTCTTCTTTTAAATCTTCTATTTCAGTACATATATTTTTTATTCTGATTATTTGGCTACAAAACGTGTTTTCTATTACTTTTTTAGAGATATTTGAGTACCAATTAATTAGTTTAATAGTAGGAAAATTGAAATTTTTTCTTTTATCATATAATTTAACTTTGCTGTGTTTAATAATGAGCAGGTCAAGGTATTCAATTGCATCTTGTTTTGTATTAGTTTTATTAAGTGTTAAACTATTTGGGTAAATTTTGAATTGCTCAAAAGCAGAATTATTTAACAACTACATTATTTAACAACTACATTAAGTTCAATAATAAGCTCTTTAAGCAGGTGAGAGGAATTCCTATGGGAGCAAACAGTTCTACACAAATATGTAACCTATTTCTATTTGCCTCTGAATATAAATTTCAATTAAGTTTAAATAACAATGATTTAAAGCTTTTTGCACATACTTTTAGATACATAGATGATATAATTACTTTCAATAATAATTCTGCTTTTGAGCAATTCAAAATTTACCCAAATAGTTTAACACTTAATAAAACTAATACAAAACAAGATGCAATTGAATACCTTGACCTGCTCATTATTAAACACAGCAAAGTTAAATTATATGATAAAAGAAAAAATTTCAATTTTCCTACTATTAAACTAATTAATTGGTACTCAAATATCTCTAAAAAAGTAATAGAAAACACGTTTTGTAGCCAAATAATCAGAATAAAAAATATATGTACTGAAATAGAAGATTTAAAAGAAGAAATTTTAAACTTAATTAACGTTCAAGTTGATAACCAAGTACCAACAAAATTTATTAATTTATGTATTAAAAAGGCAGGCATTGACTTTTAATTTGTAATTTTTTCCTCTTTTTAATATGATAACATTATCTTAAACCTTTACTGGAGGATAATGAAAGATGTAGAAGAGTAAAGAAATTATATTGTAAATAATTTGTAAATATGTAAATATGTATATTTAATCAATACTGGATTCTTTACTTTTACTAATAAAGGGCCAACTCTCTTCAAAAGTCTCAATTGTAGCCCGATTTGAGTGAAGATTTAAGTTTTCTTCTTTTCTTCTTTTCTTTCTTTACTTTAGCCAGTATTTAGTAGAGTTTTGATTTACTAGTAGGAATCAATCAATTTTAATTTTTTTAATTTTTTAATTTTTTAATTTTTAATTTATATAAAAAAATTTATATCAGTATTTTAGCATTTTTTCTAAAAACTAAACTTTTAAATTTTAAATTAAAAAATTTTTCTAGCAAATATAAAATTAAAGTTTTACTGATTTGTAAATTAAAAAAATTTATAAAAATTTCATTGAAATTTTCGCACTTTTTTTACACAAATTTTCAACATCCACACTATTTACATTACTTGCACATTTTTTGCAAAATTCCTACACAAAATTCCAACTTTTCCCAATTAATAAAAAATTATTTAAAATTTAAAAACTAGAATTACTACTTTACACGCAAATTAATACTTTTTTTAAAAAATTTTTTAAAAAATTTTTCTCAACACACTTGCATCTTTAAATTGGCTCAGCCCACTCCATTACTAAATAGTTGGTTAGTTAAAACAAAAATTACAATTGCATGTCTAGTTAATTTAAATTTAAACATGCATTACTGATCTTTAGGAAATGAAAATATTTAATAAATATTTATGAATTTTTGAAATTAATTTTATTAAATAATTTCTAAATCACAAATTGCAAATTTTAGCCCTCAACTCCACTTTATTTATTTAGCGCCCTCTATTAATTTAAAGAATACAATACAATTTGGCCCTCAACTCAACTTTACTTTCACGCCATCTATTAACTTGTACAATACTTTTACCCAATTTTGGTTGGTAAGTTTAAATTAAAGCTTTATATTTACTTGCTTTTAATTTTAATTTTAATTTTTTAGTATTTATTATGTAGTTTTTAAGAATTTTCGAAAAATTTATATATTTAATAATTGAAAATATTTAATTTCTTCTTTTTGTATAGTTTCGGTTTAGATTTCACTTAATATATTAAATATTTTTTAATAATATGCATATTCGTGTCGGGGAGGTTTTATGTATACAAGGGTTTCTAAAATTTCTAAAATTAAAATTTTTTTATTTTAATTTAATTAATTTAAAGAAATTTTTAAATAAAATTTTTTAAAAAAATTAGAAAAATTTAATTTTTTTCGGAATGTTTCACTATTTATGATTTACTACTGGTTTTTAATTTCTCAAACCAATTAGGTGGTAAATTTTTTTGAATGATCTTTACTTTTGGTTTTAACTATTGCCCTTGAATACATGAATGACGAAACACGAATTGAATGATTGGGAAGCTAGGTTTGGAGGCAACTTCCCCTTGATAAATCTGTCTCCGGCCTACTCAGCAATCATTCATGTATGCATTTTAATAAATTTTAATTTCATTTTTATTAATTAGTAGAATTTTTTTCAAGTTTTGGTTGAACTTGAACTTGATTTACTTATGCTACTGAATTTAAATGATATTATAGATTAGTTCATTAATTTGTTTACACAATTTCTGTTTAAATTATAATTTATCTTAAAATTACTATTTTAAGTAGTTACTGTTTACTATAATTTATATTCAATAAAATAGACATTATTACTCGTTATCTGAGTTAAGAGTTTCAAATTGTGAGGAGTTCTCGTATGCTCTCGTGGTTTTGTGGCTAGTACTCCCAGGTAGTAAATTTAAAGGAATGTGATTCGAATCCGAAGAGGGTAAGGAGATATTTCGCGTTTCTTGACTTCGAGAAACCTAATGGGTCTACTGTGGGGCTCGAACTAAATGTGTGAGAGATGATTACTCATCATTACTTGAGTTTGATCACCTCAATCTTGTGTCTTTTTCCAGTGAGCCTTTAACTGGCGGATAATTTAAGGAATCATAAAATACACCTTACAGCTAAGAAATTGGAAGATATGTTCTTTGAATCCCTGGAGAGCATAACTGGGATTTCATGTTTCCGGCACTTGAAAATCTAAGACATCATTTTAAGATATTATAAGAGGATGAACACTGCAGTTGCAATCATTATCAGTTTTACGAAATCGCAAAACCTTTGACGGACCTAATTGGGTTACGAATTTTCTCCTAACGTGCTTTACAATAGCCAAGAATTTTCAGATTAATTATTATTTTTATTTTTTAAAATTCGTCAAGTTTTTCACATTAACTGTTAAGTTATTTAAGAGATTACAACAGTTATATGCTCCAGTTTCCTAGAAGCTCGTAATACATAAAGTACTTCATAACATAATTAAATTTAAGCAAGTATGCATAGTGTGGAAATAAATTTTATTATCGTATACGCTAATCTGTATATTGGCACAGTTATTTGTAAGGACATATTTCGCTCAGACTAACTACGTTTTAGAGAAATAGGAATGTTCCTTTCCTAGCAAATAAGTTAAAAAATAAACATAAATTTTTGTTTTTCTGAAGAACACTGTCATGTAACACTCAAAATTTATGACTCAATTTCTGTTTCTGAAACAAAATGGGATTTTCTCGAATTTTTGTTTTCTTTGATCACAAGAATGGAAACTTTTCCTGTCGCTTTTATTGCTTGACGTATGCGTTTAATGGTCTATGTGTGATGGACTACAAAAAAATGCATAGTCATCCATAAAGATGCCGTGCATTTATCTTACTTTTCCTAACTCTCCTAAGTATTGCATTAATTAAAAACGCGAAGTGTGTCGCTTTCACTTCTGAAGAGATTGTTAAATGCAACGAACTTCAGGGAATATGCAAATAAATATTTATATCAAAACCTTGAGCCTTTAGAGACTATAAAATGATTTGGAAATTTAGGAACAAGAATTTATGGGATCAACGTCAGCACATAAATTCAGTCTTCCGCAGGACTCTTCGGCATTTTAAAGTTTCAATGTCTGAAGTAAGAATATTAAAATTTCCCCGAGTCAAAGAGAAGGACATTACTTTATCTATGAATTCAAATTATTTAAAAAATTGCTCAGATTGATTAATAACAGTATGTTAATTAGTACATTGATGCATTTTTGAATTACTAAATTTATAAAGCAGCGCAGTTAAGATTGTACAAACAGCTCCAAATAGCTGAGATTATTTGAGTAAATTGCAAAAGAAAAATGTGACGTTTTCGTTATCATATGCATAAGATGTTAAGAATCTGGAATTATCAGTTTGGAATATGTTATTATTTATACCATTTCAAACTGATACAAGTAATTCAAAGAGACGGTGATTCAAAAAACAGGATGCATATTTTCGGGAAGTCATTACCTGATTTAGTGCTTTAACTGTTTCAGTTGAAGCCATGGAGAAATGAAATAGAAGTAAAATGTCAGTTCTAGATTTATGATAAGCTGCATATGAAATATTCATTACATGTAGATATAACATAATTACTTCCAAATATATTTTTAGGTAGGTCTTAGGTCTTCGCTTATTCAATAGGTATACGACCCTAAAGTCTTTACCTATCTATAACTGTCCTTATTAGGAATCCTAAAAGTGAAAAAAACAAATTCCAAAAGTTGGAATAAACCTGTACACTTGAAGTGTTGAATGACATCCAAAGTGGAAGTGTAACATTGGGCAAAATAGCGATTTAACATCTGAAGTATAATTTTCACATCGTAAATGAAATTTAATACATCAGTAGCATAAAAACTTTGGCACAACTTTCTCCTCGTATTTGCTACGTCTGAGTGTCCTCCTTCCTCCGTGTCTTGGAGCAACAGAATAGCGTGGGCTTAATAGTTGAGGCATATCACAGTAGTGGGCGGAGCATAGTCGCAGAAAAAAAAAAAAAAAAAACAAAATTACCATTCACCACCGATCACCACAACCCGTTATGTGTATTCCTTGGTCTTTTACAGCGTTGAATGACTGTGTAGTCATAATCTCCAATGCTACGTACAGCTTCATTTTCATGATTATCACATTTGGTGTAGAAATTATGTGAGGCAATTAAGATCTCTTTATCTAATGGTTTGATTTTCATTCCGTGATGTATTGCAGTGTTTCTTACAAACCACGGTGAGTCTGTAATACTTCTAAGAATTTTATTTTGCAATCTTTGCAAAATCTGGCGATTTGATCTAGCTGTAGCGGCCCATGCTGGTGCTGCGTACAATAAAATCGGTCTTATTGCTTGAAGATAGGGAATTTTCTTAGTACTTAGTTGTAATTTTGAATGTCTCCCTATTAAAGCATAAATATACTTAAAAGCTTTCCAAATATATTGAAAAAAATAGTAAATCAAATGGATTATTAACATATTAAAAAAGCCCTAGGAATTATTTAATGAAAATTTATAATAATTCGGTAGTTTTATACCTTTTAATTGAAGCTAAATATCAAATGCAAAACTGAACTTAGAATTATGCGCCTAGATATTGTTGAGAGCTACAGAGCTTGCCTATATATTGTTGAGCAAGAAGAAATAGACATTTTATAATAAATAATAGTTATACATAGTATAAATAGCTAGAAATAGCTCAAGGGCTTTCCCTTTGAGGATAATTAAGCAGTTCTTTTATTAGCGTAAGAAAATATCATTATTCCCTATTATTTCTGACAGAGTAAATTGTAAAATGCAGTTCACTTAACTCTCTTTGAAGTTATTATTCAAAGTTCATTCAGTTAACTATAATTTGCAAATAACTATATTTCTCAGACCTGATTAACAACTGACTTATCTTGGTTTTCGGAGCTGTATTTGCACGCTGATACATCGGCTTCTGGAAACTTTAGGGAAAAACGATCCTATTATATTAGAGTTTTGAAAATTTGTTTTTTTCTAATCAATGTCACCAACTTGGCCTCAAGAATGTCCTGGAGTCCAGTCAAGGGAGTTTTCACCTACATCTTGCGTCCTAGTTAATCGACTTTTACAGTTAAAATATTGTTGGGCATTTAAATCATAAAAATTGTTCATGTAAAATGTTTAAATCGTAAAAACTGTTCATGTAAAATGTTTAAATCGTAAAAATAGCTCAGAATTGGAAGATCTGCAATTTAAAAACAAATAAAAACTTATGTATGAAACACGTGCTCACCAATTTAACTACATACAAAATACACTCTCAGATTACCAGTCTAAAAGCAACAAATAAATTAGTAACTGTATGAAACAAATTTAAACATTGAAAATAACATAAAATAAATTTGAAGATTTATTTTCATATAAATTGTGTTCTAAATAATTTAGACACTTAGATCTGACTATCTATTTCTAGTTTTCTAAATGAAAGATAAAATATCATTTGTAATGTTACATAAAAAATAATTTTAAATATATATTAATTTTAGGTATAATAATTAACCTTTTCTGTTAATTACCTACTCTGCTGCTGCCAGAAGAAAATAGAAGTAAATAGTCTAACTTGGTGAAACTGATGAATGATATAAAACTAAAATTACAAGAACACATATCTTTGAAAGAAATTACTTCATTTATTACGTTAAAAAATTAATTTGATTATAGTAATTAAAACTACTGGTACCTGAACAAAATGGAAACAAATCTCTTAACTTGTTGAAATTGATGATTGATATAAAACTAATGTAAGAATACATATGTTTAAAGGAAATTACATTATTTAAATTAACTGATTAATTCCTTCAAGTTCAAATTCATTAACTCTGTGTCGCAAAAACTTCCCCGTTTGTTACATAAAAAAAAGAATTAAAATAAAATTTGAATATGGTAATTAAAACTATTGGAGCCGGAATAAAATAGAAATAAATCTTTTAACTTGTTGAAACTGATGTTTGACGTAAAATTAAAATTACAGGAATGCATATCTTTATAAATTAATTACTTCATTTCAGATTCAACTCATTAATTCATACATTGCCGCCCAGACGGTATAGTGGCTAGCGATCCTGACAGCCGTAATGATGCGCCCGGGGGCTAGAATCCCGTTGAAGGCGTGAAGTGTCCGTCTCTTCAAAGGAGACAACGGTGGCCAACTATTATGCACTGGTGAAATAAATTAAGAAAATTTGCAGATTTTATCGAATTGCATTAAAAGAACTGAACTGAAGGAAAAATCACTGCTTCCAGATAAAAAAGCAAATCTTGTACGGCAAATACGTAAGCGTGTGTGTAGGCGGAGCCAGCAAAAAAACAGGCTTTATAAGTGAGTGGAGGGTAAGACGAATTGCGTTTGCTAGCACACCTCGGCGAATTTCTTGGTGTTATCTTGCAGCAATCGGTTAAATTCACATCGGAACAGGAAAAATGAGTAACCACCAAAGTTTAGATGATGAAACGAAGTGGCGAATTCTGGGGAGAGGCCAGTCAGGCAGACCAATAGAGGCAGGCCAATCGCAAGTCCAGATATGCAGAGAGTTTAATTTAATGGCCAGCGTCGTATGTAACCTATGGAAACAGTTCCAGGGTACTGGATCCACCAAGAGAAAGCCTGGGCAAAGTCGTCCAAGATCCACAACGGCCAGAGAAGATCGCTATTTGTCCGTTTTAGCGAGGCGTAACAGAGGGGGCTACAGATTCTCAGCTCTCTAGGGATCTGTATGCAGCCACAGGAACCCGTGTAACACGCGTGACTGTTTCCGAAAGACTGAATGAGAGAGGGTTGTTTGCTAGAAGACCGGTGTTTGCTTCCCGCTCTCTACGGACAGGAGAGTCTGATTAGCATGGTGCAGGCAGCAGAGTGATTGGAGTACGGAGCAATGGGCGACCGCTCCGTTTTAGCCTAACCGACGAGTCCCGTTTTAGCCTAAACACCGATTCTCGCCTTATTTTCATATGGAGAGAGCCAGGGACCCGCTACCTACCCTCCAATGTCCGCGAAATCAACAATTATGGCGGTGGCGGTGTAATGGTCTGGGCAGGCATCATGTTGGATGGCCGCACACCTTTCCACGTCTTTGACAGAGGCTTTGTGACTGGTGTGAGGTATAGGGATGAGGTCTTGGAGCCCTATGTTCGCCTTTTCCGGGGTACAGTAGGACCCGCGTTCATCTTACAGGATGATAACGCGAGGCCACATAAAGCTCTTCTGATCAACGAATTTCTCGAGAGTGAAAACATTCGCTGTATGGATTGGCCAGCCAGGTTTCCAGACCTCAACACTATAGAACATGTCTGGGAGCTCTGGGGAGGGTAATTGCAACTCGCAACCGCCTCCTGGAACCGTGCAGGAACTGAAAACAGCGTTGCTGAATGAGTGGGACCAATTGCCACACGCACTGATAAACGGCCTTATTATCAGTATGATATCACGCTGGGAGGCCGGTATGGCTGTAAGAGGGGACCGTACCACCTACTAACCCATTTCTTTTGTGTCTTCTTCAACAGCTGTTTCAGACCTTCAGACTCCCATGAGTGTTTCACACGAACGTGGGTGTCTATTACAACTGTTGAATGTTTATTTTGTTTGTATAATAACGACCTATGTTCACACCAAATTTTATTAAAATCTGTCCAGTAGATCGTAGATCAAATATGAAAATTCTCTTAATTTATTTCACCAGTATAGGTGCTTTCATAATGAAATGGCTACCACTTATGAGACTCGTAATGGCGTAAAGTTAATGGCTATTAAATAAAGCGCTTGGCCATAAAAAATACTCTCCAAGAATTCATTAAAATCGATATTCGTAAACAGGATTAAGTGGATTCAGTTATAATATTAAAATTAATAGTCCTTTTGGGCTAACGTCGTTAGGGCTAAAAAATCTGAAAGCTTTCAGATTTTACATTATGCCCAAGAGAGCGTTTTTTTTTTAACGTTTTGTGTTATGCTTTTATTTACTGAAGGTTAATTATTATACCTTTATTTATTAAATACCATGATCTTCGCACTTAAATTCAATTCAACAGCAATGTGCAAGATAATTTTCAAATCGGCATATCTTTAGAATTTCAGATACACGGTCTCGCGCGCTGGAGATAAAGTTTTTTTTCCGTACAGTGTTGCCATTCCTCGCTTTGGAATCGTTGAGTTTGTTAATCAAATGATTCTTTAATATCTGAGAAAATATGAAATAGATAATAAAACAAATTCCAGTTTAAGGCTTCCAGATGCGGTGGAGGATTACCTTACTCAAAATTTGATGGCTCTAGGTGCCGTCGTTTTATCACAATGCGAGAAATATATATACATTTATGCAGATTCTTCATTTTTTGATTTCTTTAAATATGATACAGGGCTGTAATATTTGGTGGCAACAGTTTGAAAAGTGAATCAACGCACAAAGTGCGAAATTAGTAACCCTTCTGTGCTAACGCCCTTTGGGTTAAAAAAAACTCTAGAATTATCTTCGATTGCTATGAAATACTGATTTCTTGTAAGTATCAAATAGTGAGTAAAAACAAAGTTATAAATATATGGATCGGTCATTAAAAAAAATCGAAAATTTCCTCAATGAAAATTCATAATAATAAAATGGTTAAGTAGTACATTTTTATTGAAACTGAGTATTAAAATCAAAAGTAATGTTGGAATTATAATACACATAAAATACTTTAATGCACTGCCATGTTATATGCTATATAAAAAATAATCCCCTCTCTCATTTGTATTCATTTTTATATAGTTGGTATGAATAAAATCGAAAATTATCTAACGAAATTTAATAGAATGACTGACTAAGAATTTCAAAATTCCCTTGATATACACGCATAAGAAATGCTTTTCCTCTTTTAGAAATATATTACTTGTTTCTCTTGCGTCTTAATAATATTTGTCGTCTGGCGAATCTGGATTCAATAGTAGGAAATAGAATATTAATACTTAAGAAAGTAAGCTTTAGATTTTAAAGAATAACAGTTGTTTTTTAAGTAATAATTAACCGGCATAAAAAGTTACGTTTGCCTGCAGTACTGACTACTTTTTAAAATAAAAACTGAAAATTTAAGACACAAACTAAGCAAAAAAGTATTATAAACTTTGTTCTGAAGGTTTTTAAATGAAGCTTATACATAGTAACTCCTGTTATCATAATTTGTTAAAAAATAATGGACAGATAACTTTATATTTCAAAATTAATTAAACACTGTATAAGTTTAGGTTAAAATAACACGCCAAAAACGATTAATATTGAAGTCAAACAACAAAAATCAGAGTTATATTTGCGAATTTTTCAGGACTAGTTCCGATGGTCTTACTACTGATCCAACTACCCAAAATGCAAATGAACAAGATAAGATATAATGATAAAATAAGGTAAGAATGGCTGGATAGAGGTTAAGCTACTGGCGCCATCTACTGATGAAACAAGAAAACTAAAAAAATTGAAAGCTTTCAGTTTTTACATTACGTCCAAAAGGAAGTTTTTTAAACGTTTTGTGTATTACCTTTATTAAATATCATGTTCTTAGGACTTAAACCATAAAATTCAGTTCAATAGCAGTATCGCAAAATAATTTTAAAATGAGCATATTTTTAGAATTTCCGATACACAGTCTAGCGCACTGGAGACAAAAATGTGTTTTTTTCGTACAGTGTTGCTATTGCTCGCTTTGAAATCGTTGAGTTTGCTAATCAAAAATCCTTTAAAGTTTTACAAAATATGAAATAGATAATAAAACAAATTCCAATTTAAGGCTTCCAGATGCCCATATTCAGGTGGAAATGTACGTTATTCAAAATTTGATGGCTCTAGGTACTGTTGTTTTATCAGAATGAGAGAAATATACATGCATTTATGCAAATTCTTCATTATTTAATTTCTCATAATATAATACAGAGCTCTAATGTTTGGTGGCAATAATTTGAAAAATGAACCGACATTTTAACGCAAAATGGCAAAACGAAATTAATAGTTCTTCTGGGAAAATTCCCCTATTGGACTAATAATTTTCTTAAAGGCTGAAGGTAAAGACAGGTGTTTTAGAGGAATTTCACATTCAAAAAAATCTTTCTGTTCTAATTAACGACCCTAATTCGAATCCATCTTCACGTTCAGCCTTTAAGGAAATTATGTTTTAGTTTTCTTATTTCATCAATAGATGGCACCAGTAGCTTAAGCCCTGTTCATCCATTCTTATCTCATCCCCATATCTTATCTTGTTCATTTTCACTTTCTACCTAACTCAGGTAGCGTGTGCGGTAGAAAAATCATCGGAACTAGTCCTGGAAAATTTGCAAATATAACATTGATTTTTGTTCTTCTAAATTAATTACTGTATAAATACTTGCCAAGTATTAGCATACATCTGCAGAATGCCTGATATCTTGAAATAGAACAGCTGATATAATGGAAGTTCTATACATGACCCATTTAGTTAGAACAAATGTAAAAATAGTAAACGCCCTATGAATTTAATAAAGGATCTTAACACAACTGTCATACACCGAAAAATTGTTTTAATTTAAGGATGTGATATATAAATCTTTAACACGAAGCGTTTCTTCTTTGGTACACTATGACATATTCTAATCTCACTAATTTGTTATGCGTTAGCCTATGAGAATTTTCATTAGAGCATCCTAAGACGGTGATTTCAATTGTGAATTGTGTGGTGTGATTTTAATTTTGAAAGTGAGCGTAGAAAGGAAGAAATTAAAAAGTTTGGAATAGTTTTAGAACTTCATTCATTAAAATAATACTTCATTTCTGAATCAAACGGCTGGTAATTTTTGTTAAAAAAATTAAAAATGTGTTATGATCTGATTTGCAGAAAAACAGAGGAATTAAAAATAATACTTGATGAACGCAGAAAATTTAAAGACCGGAATGATTTGCAAAAAATAATTTTGATTTATTCTCTGTGCCCCCTGATTTGCAGATAGTCACCATTTTCGCGTTACTGCAACACTTTCGTCTGCAAATTCGAGTATACATCTCTGGAAGTAAGTTTCTGGAGGCCAGTAATTAATATTATGCTTGTGTATTATATGATAGGAAGTATAATGTATATAACATCTTTGCAATATCAAAAAATTACAGAACACAATAAAGCTTTAGTGGGAAGAATATGATATTTAATAAATAAAAATAACAAGCAGAACGTTAAAAAAACTCTTTGGGCGTAATATAAAATCTGAAAACTTTCAGTTTTTTTCCCTTCTTTTTTAAAATTTTCTTTGTTTTTTCTTTTCTTTTTTTTTTCAAACTTACTAATACAAAAGAAGACTATACGGGCACAATTTTTTCCTCAGCCAAATGTTTCATTTGTATCGTTCCATTATCATTAGCCAGAATTAAGAAGAACCCCGTCATTGGGGCAAAGCTATACAAGATTGAACAAGAAATTTCTCAAGCGATGTAATATTTGGCGGAGACGTATATTTTCATGGCTAATATTCTTTCCAGACAGTTTAGATAAAGTGACCAGACATTCCGGATTGTGCATGACAGTCTCGCATATCAATGAAGTGCTCGCTTCAAGATATGTTTTGGAAAATGCTGACCGTTGTGTAAGTACTCCAGGATTTTATTAATATATTTCACATGAATTTAGATTGAGCAGCCCCATCATGAATTGAGAAGCAGATTCAAAAATCAAATAATCATGCTTTCTAGATAAATGTTTTAGGGAAACAGCAAGGCCCAACGTCTGGCTTGTGAAAGAATTTCTAGATTTCAGATTCAGCTGCATATCTACCTGGAAAATGGATAGACATTAAATAACATTAAATATTTTAAAAGCATCACATTTTGAAAAAAAAAGCACACCGAATGTAAACAAGTGAAGGAAAGTTTAACTTCGTAAAAAAGCTGATAAGCAATGAAATACTGTATTTAGAAATGTATTGTATAGTAGTGCTTATCGCTAGAAAAAGAAAACCATTTTCATTCTTAATGATGTATTAAAAAAATAGAAAGTTTCGTATTTAAAGGTTTAAAAAGAAGAGTGTTTGAAGTTCAGAACATAGGTTAGACACATGTCTGTCAACATGGATCTCACTGGGCATTTGTTCCTTTTCATAAGCGAGAAAACGTGTTCTCACTCATGCCTACTATCAAACATAAAACCGATGTATGACCAAAATTTGTGGCTTTTGTGCAGGTAAGCATTTGCAGAATATGGTGATACCTTCGTTTCCGAAATTTTGTTTGAGAGTTACTTCGCCTTGAATAATTCCGTTTGTAAATAAAATAATTTCATCTGACATGCTCAACGTCAGTTGAGAAAGTACTTTTATGATAAGTCCGTCTCTTTTGTATCAGTCGAAGTTTTATATACGTCTCGATACTGAATGGAAATTCAATTCTTCCTTATAAGTCATGATTATATAACTTTAGTTATTTTCTTAGAACGGCCCGAGGGCTGGAGAAAAATGAATCAAAATCCGCGAGTCTAGCGAGGCTGTTATATAGCGACAGAATTAAAACATGAATATCTTCCCCCTTTATTGTCATAATGGATCCATCGCAGTGGTTATTGTATTTTGGCGACGATATCACAATCATACGATGTCATACCCAGCTGGTAGGACGGGTTCTCTAATATCTCCATTACTATCATCGCAGGAGATCCATGACAGCCCTAGCAATATGATACTTGTATTGTTACGGAGGTTGATGGAATTGATGATGATCACCGACAAGTGTTTTCGCTTTTTATTGTACGCTGGATGAAGATGATGCCACAAGCAACGAATCCAGCCTTATTCCATCACAGTTCGCGATGTTGTGTAGCAATTTTCACGTAACACGTAATTATTTAAGTTTGACTTAAGATTAATTTTCATTATTCTAAATTTATGCTACACAACGTTATTTTATTTAATAGTATCTTGTATTTATATTTGCTTTGGTTTAATTTTAATTAGGGGTTTTGGTATTAAGATTTG
>KK117768.1:71956-88900 GCA_000611955.2 Stegodyphus mimosarum | reverse complement strand
ATTATTTGAATTTTCACTTGTTCTTGGATAAATAAGGTGTAAGAACCTTACAACTGTTAAATGAAATGAGACATTTTAATTTGTATCTTACTCATAAAAATAGTTATTACTTAACCAATTGTATTTGAATTGAAGTGGTTATTGTCTAAGATTTGCAGTATTTGTGAAAAATGTATAAATGTTTAGAAATTTGGTTTCTAAATTAAATAAGGTAGTTCCCGGGGACTAATATAATTTTATGATAGTAAATTTGTTTGATATCAGTGTTTTAAGGAAAGTAATAAACTAAGTTAGTATTATTGATTTTATGTGTTTACTTGAATTTCTGATTACACAACATAGTTTCACCAGTAGCAAGGCTCTTCGGGTTGTTGAAACGAAATTTTAAGATTTTAACCACACAACGCAATGCCGAATTTGTTTAGACTACTAGTATTTTACAACTTAGTATTTAACAGCGATATCACAGTGCGAGTACTGTTAAGATCCTGTTAAGCGACTTAGTAGTTACTGTTAAGGCGATGGGAGATACTTGGATTCTCGCCATGCTTACAGGATATGATAATATCTGACTGTACCCTGCGTAACAATGATCTCTTCGCCACAATGAAGAACCATGCCAAGGCATCCATCACAGCATTATAGTAGAATGGAGCTTTTTGTGCTTTAGAATGGTACCTGTAGAGCATCAACAGAATTTCGCTTGCTAATAGTTCACTGCGCTTTCCTGTAGTTTGATAGAACGTGTTTTACATAGCAGGCAATTATATTATACGTATGGTAATAAAGTATCTTCAGAACAATCGGTATGTTATCGCTACCTTGTATCCAATCCTTGTAATTTAATTTTAATAAAACTAAGACTGAATAAAATGGAGCGAGATTTTCCTATAATTAAAACAATTATATATTTTTTAACAATAAATAAAAAAATTTTGCTTATTGGAAACCGTTGCAACAGCAACAGAGTATATTTCAGTAATAAATACAATGAAACTTCTTATGGTGAGAAACTTCTTATGGAAACCGTTGCAACAGCAACAGAGTATATTTCAGTAATAAATACAATGAAACTTCTTATGGTGAGCGGCTGTCAAAATGAACAATGTTTCTGAGAACACATCATGGATAGTCACACTCTGTTAGGCAACCATATTCACTGGACATAGAAGTCGTTTGAAAACTAGGGGTTTGTCTGTAGACTAAAGACAAATTGAATTAACTCAACTAAGAATGTTAATGATCTGAAATAAAAGGGTTATGCTTCGAACGAAGAAGATTTTTTTTTTTTATTTAATCGTAAAGGCGTGGTTTTAGTTTTGGTTTCTACGTGGCAGGAAATACCAAAGGAAAAGGTTTCACGCTGCAGAACTATATCAGAATGAAGAAACCGATTAAGACTATTTCGTAATTAGTTTTGATACACACATGTCGACTGAAATTAACCCTTAAATGCATGTAGTTGCCATTTGGCAACATACTCATATTTAGTCATGTAAATCAAATCAAAACACAAATTTTAACTTACTGCATAGTGTAATCAATTGTATACATGCTGTTTACCTGCAGAGGTTTGAAAGTTTCAGTGTGGTGGCACGGTGTAACGATCATTACTGTGAGATGATGCGTAGGGCCCGGCCATCATTTGCGTTTACGAATTTTTGATTTTGTATTTGTTGTTATTTTGATGCATTGAAAGTTTTAAATTCTTTGAACAAGTTTATAAAGTATGTATTATTACATAAAATTGTTATTACACATTTGCCTATCATACTTGTTTTTGTAAAAGTTAAGTTGTAAAAGTTTAAAATATTTTTTCAAAAACTGGAATAAAAATTTAGATTTTTTTAGTATTTTTCTATTTGGTTTGATATTAATTTTTTACTTTAAAAATAAAAATAAAAATTCATGCATTTATGGGTTAAGTAGAAATTAGATATATACGCTTTGAGCTGCATAATATACATATATTGATTTTTGATAATGATATGATAGAAAGCTTCTATAATCAGAGTAATAATAAGACTATATCTCTATTACTTTCACGTTTTCTGTAATTAATGTTTTACGTGTAAAGAACTATTTTGTACTCTATAACTATTCTGAATAATCTTACATTTACATATAAGTTCATTTTTAAAAATCCTTATTAGATTTTAAGCCTTTACAGTATCTAAACTTGTTCCATTTTAATAATTTAGAATATGCGAAACACTTAAGGTTAGACTAAATTAATTGAATGTGGCTAAGGCATAATTAGAAGCTGTCAAAATAATAGATGATGGTGATGATCTTTGCAGGAAAATTAATTACCTTTGCATCACTGGCTTTAGTCAATCATTTATTATTATTGTTCTTATACTTCCCGAATGCTTTCCTATGTATCAGGTTTGATAGATGTACAAACCGTCAGGTATAAAGCGGCAGACACAAAGTGCTTTAATAAGTAATAAATATTATTTAGTTAGGAAAATGAAATGTAAACAAAACATTGAAAATTTAAAATATTTTTTTGCCAGCAGGACATTATGAAAATTTCTTCTTATTTTAGAATTTTGATTATATAAAATTAACTACTTAAAGTGCTCTCCTGAGCTAATATAGGCAAAATAAGAAGAAAGATAACTTTCTTTTGATGACTAAGTCTCTAGATTTTGAAAATGAAGAGCCCATTTTCTAATGAAAATTTATCCTTGTAGTACAGTTAAAACCATGTAGTTAATTATGACATAATGCCATTGCCATTGTTTTAGTTTAAGAGAAGATATTTTTCATTCTTATATAGACTGTTGCATTTATATTTAAACTAACAAAATTTATTTAATCAAGATAATTTATCAAGAAGATCATAAAATAATTCGACATCGCAAATAAAGAAGGGCTAGAATGTATGAAAATGCAACTCAAAAAGTGTAGTAAAATAAAGAGGCAGTGGTTTAAAGTAAGAAAATCTCCTCATAGTGTAAAAGAATGCAATGCAAAACAAGAACAATGAAAGACATAACAAATGCAAAAACAATATGGAAGGAAAATCTGAAAAATAGGATGTTGGGAATGGCATCACTACGCCACCCAATCAAAAGACAGATGGGGACTGACGTCATAGGACGCCAGAGAACGAGAAGAGAGTTTTTCGCGAGGACGATGACGATGTTTGCACTCTGTAGTTAGATAGATATTTTTCTTTCATTTATTATTGTGTGTATGTGTAAAATGAGCCCGGGCTAATTTTCTGATTCTGATCCTGATTTCTGATGATTTTAATTCATCGGGCTAATTTTCTGAGCTAGCCATGAGATCGAACGCTCATTAGGCAACAGTCTTTTTGTGGTGTGCGAGGAATGCCTTTAAATCATAGTTCTCTTCAAGTATTTAATAGCTGAAGAGATTAAATGAATTTAAGTATTGACATCCAAGTGCTTTATCGAAGAATTTTGTGTTTGTCTTGTGAAGTTAAGTTTCAATGGTGTTAAGTCTGAGATATTCATCAAGTGTGACATTTCTGACATACTAATGTGCATTAGTTCCAATGCGAAGAAAACGATTTTGAATTTTCTGTAATCTCAGGAGATCATTTTTATGTAACAGAGGTCCATGCAGGTGAAGCATACCTAAAACTGGTTCGAATAATGGAGGTGTAAACAAGAAGTTTTTTCCTAAGATTCATACTTGAATGCTCTCCAACAATTTAAATTAGACGACTGAATTACTCATCATTATGCATAGTCATATGTCCAGTGTAGGAGGCGCTATGAAATCTAACAGACTCTTAACGCCATCTTCTGGCAGTATCAACAAATATTTCTTAGTAAGCATTGAACTCTTTCTTCTCATTTACTTTATTTTAAAACATTCATGAAAATTTTTAAATGTGCGTAAAAATATGTAGAAATGATACCATATACACAGCATTCCTACGAAAAATGGTGGTGAAGAGAAAAAAAATCATAAATCTAAAATAAAATCTATAACGTCATCATTTTCTTTTATAGGGAAATACAAAAGTCACAAAAATTATCAAGTTACATTTACAGAAGTCAAGGTATAGACTGTGATTGTAATAAACAAAACACTCATCCACACTCAGACGAATGTAATTCGCCTCTTTCTCTGATCAGGGGAATGTGATAGAAGATAGAAGTAGGAAGAGAACCCGTCAGTATTGCTGTAGCAAATAAGCACGGAGAGTCTTTGCAGGGTAGACTATCATTGCCACAAAAGTGTAAGAATAAGTAAAAGAAAAAGAATATCGGGAGGAAATGAGGCGAATCAATTTCAGAGAAATACTTACAGGACAAAATCTCCAGGATCTTCTAAACCTGTAATAGGAAAAGCAACATAAAATCCACCAGATTTTGTTGCTGGCAATACAGAATGTATTGATTCTATAAACAAAATGTGTCTTGTTCATAAGAATTCTTGTCTGAAGTTCTTGAGATCTGAACGTTATTTACAGATGGTGTTATCAGAAAATATTTTGAGAAACTATATTTTTTGAGAAGGCGATAACAGTATGTTTGTACTCTGTCTTTATTTAGGAAAGGATTAATAAAAATGCTTTCTCAGAGAAGACTACGATTTATCTCAACTTCTATCTTTTCGCAATTATTTGCAATGGATAGTAAATCTTGATATTAGCTATCCTACTAAAAGGTATTTAGACGGGCCAAGAATAAAAATTCATAAATCTTGGGTTAGGTTAATAGATTAAACCGAAGCACAAAGAGGTGTCTGTGTTTCGTGAAAGATGTTTAAAGTAAAAACTTAGCTTATGACATAAACTTAGCCTGAGGCTTATGACAAAAATCTGCCACAGAACAATTTAATTTCGATGCATTTCCTCATATAGTCAAAATTTTATGTTCTGTCTTTGTTCTTCTGAAGACAATTAGATTTTCCGTTTTCTAATGACTGTCACAATATTTCTAGATGATTTTCTGAGATTTAAATATGAAATATGTATTGCTATTGGTAAAATAAATCACTGATGTTAATAACAATGGAGTTGGATTTAGTTGATATTTCAATAAGTTAAAGAATATCGTACTGCTCTATTATATATAGCATTATACACTCACTTCCAAAAGTTAAGCACGGAGAGGAAAATGCTAATTTCCGGAAGCCAATCAGAATCGAAGAGGATGCAATTCACTGCAGAGGTAGATGGAAGTATGCAAATACGTTAGGTAACAGTCAATCGCGCTTTCATGTCGAGAAATATGCAAAAAAGGCAGTCTTATAAGAAGCCAGCTTTATGAAGGGTTACAGGAGTTGATTGTAAGTGCTGACAGAAGGTGTTTAAAACTTTCATACAATTTTTTTCAAGACATACGTGTTTCTATGACTTCCAGAAGATGAATGGAAGATTCTGAGCGCTGGCGTGCTGTGAGGCGCATTGAAACAGGATAGTCGATCACAGACGAAGCTCTTCTCTTCTGCATTCATCATTCTGTAATTTCACGTTTATGGAAACAATTCCAAACAACACAGAATGTTGTCCGAAGGCCCGTAGCTGGCATCGAAGATCTGTCGCCAGCTTTCCGGGCCGCATTTCATGACTTTCACATACATTTAAAATTTTAAAACATCTTTCCTTTAAACTAAAATATGAGGTCAAAGTGCAGATTTTTTGGCAAAAAGTACTTTCGCGTATGTGCATTTAGAGACACTGATCATGAATATAAACTAACATGTTTCAAGGGTAAAATGATAGAGCTCGCTACATGTTGTCCGCTGGAGAGCAATTTATCTTTTAAATGCGATACTTCCATGATGAGATAAAATTATATAAGCTTGCAGCTGAGATATGAAAGCATCATAAATGGACTTTGGAAGGACAAAATTGTAATGTGCCTTAGAAACTGAAACTTTCTAGTTAAATTTCTAAAAGAGACAGTAGAATTTAGTAGATGAAAGACCTTTAATTTGTATCAGTCACAGTTATCAGAATTTGATTGCTATTGTCAAATTCCTTATCTTTCTTATGCTTTTAGTCCAGGTTTAAGCACTATTTTTTGAAAACATAGTTATATTGAAAGTAAAATTTATATTACTTGGATTAGTACAACTTTACAATGGAAGAGAAACACGGCAATGTAACAATCAAATTCGCTGAAACAACCTTGTATTTGGCGTACATTTACAAAAAACACTCAATCGATTTCGAGGGCAGCTACAGGTCCCTCCTCATCAGGAGAACAAAATATCTAGAAAGGGAAAGAAGTCTAGTCTAGTCTGGACAACTATTGCTGGGTTATTGCCAATTATGAGCAACTTATCCAGCTCACTGAGGAATTGCATAGAGCCCCTGACGTGCAATTTCCTTAAATAAAATAAAACCAAATATGCGGTATGAAAGAGATGCCGTTTGCATCGCAAGGTTGCAATAAACCAAAGTCCTGCAATGTAGAGAGAAGTCCTAACTAGAATCCTGACTGCGGCTGAGCCGCGTTAGTACATGTCTGCGTCCTAACCAGTGCACATGAAAGTAACACAATTTATTAAACTTTAGTTATACAATACAATACAATACAATACAATACAAATACTGAATTAATACATGAAATATAACATAAAAAATGATAATAAACATTGAAATTCTTGATTAAATATGATAACTAGGATAAATAACGAAAGCCTATTTACATATGTAGAAGTTGAAGCAATGCTCTAACAACTACTAAGTTGGGAAATTCAGATCCCTTAGTAAGTGAGCCGCATATGGCCTGATGTTGTAATCCTCATCTAAGGCTATGTAGTCTAGAACATGGAAATGTTGAAGATGTTTACATAATAAGGCAGATTTAAAGAAGTTGGCATTCATTCTATGTAAATAATGATTTACATATTCAATCCTCAGGTCTCTGTGTAAGGTCTCATTAGATACGTAGAAATGGGCATTTGTGATAAGTCTTAAGACTTTGTTTTGCGTAATCTGAAGTTTTTCAACATCTTTTTTAGAGTAAGCCGCCCAGGCCGGCGAAGCATAAGAGAAAATGGGCCTTATGACAGCAATATATAAATGCCTTTTCTTTACTAAGCTTAAGCTTGAATTTCTTCCAATAAGTGGGAGTAGGCAAGTAATTACACTTAATGCTTTGCTTCTGACACGGTTAATATGGTCTTTCCAAGTTAGCTTATTATTGAGTGTCACTCCTAAGTATGTAGCCTTAGATACCAACGGTACCTCAGTGCCAAATAATTTAATCTTTTCATTAAGTCTTCTACATCTTTGTTTTCTTCTAATAACTAATAGTTCGGATTTTGCCGCATTTATCGATATACGCCAACGCGTACACCAATTTTCAATATCAGGCATGTAATTCTGCAGGGCACGTATCGCAAGGTCGGCCTTAAGTGATCTGGTAGCAATGGCGGTATCATCCGCGTAACATCCCAGATATTGTTGTCTCGTGAATCTATCCCTGGGAAAATCTGAAACGTAGAATGTATAGAGAACCGGGCCCAGAATTGATCCCTGGGGGACCCCTGCACCCAGTCTCATACAATCCGAGCTGTCTGAACCAATTGAAACATAAAAATTTCTGTCCTTGATAAATGAGTATATAATCCTTATAATTTCTCTATTAAAATCAAGTTGTACTAATTTGTATATTAGCCCCTCATGCCAGACGCGGTCGAAAGCTTTCGCCACGTCTAGCATGAGTAAGGCGACACTGTGTTTTGTATGAAGGGCTTCACCAATGTACTCCGTCAGTCTGACCAGTTGCTTAGTAGTGGATAAACCACTACGGAAACCGAACTGTTCTGGCGGTAGTTTCTCCATATGAGGCTGTAGTCTTCTTAAAATTATTCGTTCATATATTTTCCCTAAACCGGGAAGGAGACTAATAGGTCTGAAACCATCCGGCCGGGTGCTGTCCTTTCCTGGTTTTGGAATTAAAATCACCTTTGCAATTTTCCAGCGAGAAGGAAAATACAATTTCTCTAAACATGCATTAAGTATATCAATATATCTATTTAAAGTATTCTCAGGTAAGTGCTTAATAGTTAGATTTGTAACTTCATCATGCCCTGGGGCTTTCTTCACTCTTAATTGTTTAATAATCTCTTTAACTTCCAATAAATTTGTGCTCGGAATGGGATTTCTCACCGTAGGAGCGTTTAACCAGTCTTGCAAAAAGTGTCTTACATCATAGATAAATTGTGGGTCGCTTGGTTGCTCATGCGGCGTAAATTGTTCTGATAAATGTTGCGCAAGAATCTCCGCTTTATCAGCATTGGTCAGTGCAATGCTGTCATTATGATATATTGGTTTGTTAACAGTCCTTTTAAGTTTCAATCTTCGGGCAAATGCCCAAAATTCACTGTTTGGTTCGTTAAGTTGCATAATTTTATCTTCCCACATATTTCTTTTATGCAGGCTAATATCCTTTTTAATCTCTCTGTTTAATTTATTTAGTTGTCTTTTTAATTGCGGGTCCCGAGTTGTGTTGAAACGTTTTCTCATTCTATTTCTATTCTTGATTTTTTCTCTTAGCTCCTTAGGCAATATCCCAGAGTGCTGTTGCGATGGTAGTTTCACCGTGGCATTCGCGTAAGCAGTTTTAATCTCTTCTGTCATCATGTGTATAGCAGTCTCTATGTCTTGCGTAGTATTGAGATTATCTGTGATATAAGTGCTCTCAGCGAGCTGATAATTAAATAAATGCCAGTCAGTTTTACTCATAAGTTTGTTTTCAATTACTTGAGTAGTACCCAGAGTTATGATAACAGGAACATGATCGGAAGTTAAATCTTGCAAAACTTCTAAACACAACGGTATAGAAGTCGTAGAAAGAACCACATCTAATATATCACCTCTTCCCGGATTGTTAGGGAGATAAGTGTATTCAACTGGTGCATAAAAGTATACAGGGTAATTTAATATGAAATCCAGAAGAACCTCTCCATTCCTATTTGTGCGCCTGCATTTCCATTCTTGATGCTTCGCATTTAAGTCACCTGCGAGCAGAGTCGGCTTATCATTTGGTAGTAATTTTTCTAATACATCTTTTTTCAAAATTTTATTTGGCGGTTGATACATAGAGGTGAAATACATAAGTCCATAGTCCGGTAAAAGTGCAGATACAGTGACTGAATCATGTCCATTGCTACGGTCGGTATTGATCAAACACGACTGTAGATTACTTTTTACAAAAATTGCCGCACCTCCCCCACGATGCGTGAGTCGATCGCAGCGATAGCTTTTAAAGTTAGATATGTTTATTGTACAGCTTGGCGTAGCATGCGTTTCAGTGAGCAACGCTACGTCTATATCCTGCGAATGCATAAAATATTCAAGTTCATGAATTTTATTTAGAACGCCTCGTGCGTTCCACATCACTAATCTTATTGGCGCACGATTATTAGTGTGTCGACCCATTATCTAATTTTTGAGGGGTTTTATTATCCTGATTTTCTGTGGTGATCTGTCGAACTTGTTGCGATATTTGAAAACCAGCCGTCTTGATGACGGCAACCAATTCTGCAAGGTCTGCAAAGACCTTCTTCGCCTCAGTTAATGTTTCCGAGTAAATACCGGCGGATAACGCCTGGGCATAACTTTTACCCTCCACAACTCTATTCTGATATGTTTTATTTTGTTCACTCTTCTTTTTGGGGAATTTCTCACAACCTCGATAACTCGAGGTGTGAGAAAGCCCACAGTTCGCGCAGCATAATTGTTTCTCTAAATTATGTTTATCAGGGCAATCCCTTGATTCGTGTTCCTGACCGCAGCGGACGCATTTGGGCTTATAATTACAGCCAGTTTGAGTATGATTGAATCCCTGGCAGCGGAAACACTGCAGGGGTCCCTGTCTTCCTAAGTATTCTTTGACAAGGGAAAGAACGCTGAGTAACGGCTTTTTATACTCTCGGGTAAAACCACGCGCGAGGAGGCAACGCCATCTATCGGCAAAAATAATCATCAAGAATTATGCTAATAGAATTTTAAAAGCGCTAGGAAGGACTGGATTAGACTTAAAATCGTTCACTAAACTTACTAAATCTTTGTGAATATGAAAGCCTCAAGAAAATCCAATTCACCAACGGAAGAAGCTTTTTGGACAATTTTTGTAGATCCAAAGTCAAAATTATGATTAAATTTCCAACTATGATACGCTACTGAAGACTTGTTAATTTCGCCTTTTCAGACATAAGATTCGTGTTCTTTGATACGAAATTTTAACGCTCTTTTTGTTTAGCCAATATATCTCAAGCCACACTAACATATATTTCCTGAATTTGATTTATTGGCCAAACAAAAAGAGCGTTAAAGTTTCGTATCAAGGTCATATTGGACCATAAGGAAATTATGCAACAATTCTTTCTGTTAATGGTAAATTAGAAATGAATTTCTAAGAAAAGATTCTAACCTTTTCACTTTTCACTGTTGCTGAAGCTGAAATAATTTTTCTCTATCCGTCATACATAGTTTATTACATTTTCTATTCCATTTTGAAACCTAAGACGTATGGTATTATATTTAACCGAAATTTTCATAACTATTTTGGTGCTGAGTGGTTGTTGATGCTTGGTAATTACGAATAATTAATTATTAAAATTCTGTTTGAAAGCATACTTCTTTATTTCGATCGAAAGGCGCAAAGTTTGTATTTTAATGCATATTTGTCAAAAATTATAGCATCCTCCTGTGCGCTTGCGGGGTGTAAGTGGATAATACTTTTGTATGGCTGCTGAAGGTTCGTTATTGAAATCCTAACGAAGGTGCGTTTGATTTTCACACTTCCTGCCCCCAGAAGCTTAATAATCCCTACAGTGGCACCTGAACTAAAAATGTGGTTTATGATAACTTTTTACCAGCTGGATAGTCAACTAGGCCTCGATCCTCTATGCGGGTCATCTTTAAATGTAGAAGAATGTAAGGAATTCTCTCGTTCCACAGTGCGAGTGGTGTTCTTACAGTGTGAGTTACACTATTACAGTATGAGTGGCCAACATGTTCAGCTGGTATTATATTATCCATGGTTAGATTTTGCATTTTCTATTCCGGAAATACATAATTGTCTTTACACATTATTATTTAAAATCCTTTTGTATTACATATTTCCATGCTTTATAAACATAGCTAAAAGATTCTCTAGTGGAGGTATAATTTTTAATATACGAGTAATAAAGAAAATTATCTTGCATATAATAGGAACAAATTCAGAAACGTTAAAACATAAGAAATTTTAACCGAGTCTGAGCATGTTGTCATTCTAGTTTTAATAAATTAGCTTTGTATTCAAGCAGATGCAACGCATGATTAAATCTGTGTGCTTATCGATTAGCACGCACTTGGTTAAGCGTAAAATTAAAATTCCCTAATTTAACACTAAAAAATTGACTTCGTCCGTGGATTAATCTTATTTTTCTGCCATCACCAAGACTTTTATTTTTTGTGCTTATATAAAACAGGGAATATTCATGATTTTCTCGTCACTCAGTCAAATTACTCTGTTACACTCTCTAAAGAAAATTACAGTTTTTTGTCTTAGGAAAATACAGGAAAATAAGAAAAAAAAATCTGTGCCACTGCATTATTTTTTGAATGAGGGTTACGATAATAACACCGAATTAAATTCCTTCACGCAATAGATGCAATTCGGTATATCATGGAAGGGTTCGGTCCTAATTTCTTCGGTAAGTATGCGTTGGGGTCGATCTGTTTTCCCGAATTTGAGTTTTAATCACATTTGCACTGTTAAAAATTATGATACTGCACGCACATCTAGTCACATCTGCATTGCTGCACTTCATTCACATTTGCACAAATTTTGTCCCATCTGCTTATTAGCTATTTCTCCCATCTTCTTAGCATGCGTTCGTGGTGAAACGGCCAGCACACTCGGCGCATATTCGAGAGGTCCGAGGTTCGAGTCCCCGCGAAATCATTGCTCATTTTTCTCGTCTTTCAGCAACAAAAAATCCTAATGTCTTTACAGTGGCACGAGAACTAAAAAAGGTGGCGGATGATCATTTTCCACCACCAGGATTCGGCGATTGGGTTCCCTAATCCCCAGTCGCCCTTTAAAAGGGGGAGTATATAAGGTATTTTTTCCACCTTCTTAGTATGCCTTCGTGGTGTAATGGCTAGCACACTCAGCGCATATTCGAGAGGTCCGAGGGTCGAGTCCTGGCGAGGGCATTATTCATTTTTCATGTCTTCTGCTTCGAAATAACCTAATGACTCTACATGCTGTGCTGAAAATTATGATAATTATGATATGATAAGTATTCAGAACATAAAAGTAGATCTCTCGCAAGACAAGCGAAGTAATTTGATTACAATAACAATAAATTACAAAGGATTACAATAAAAACAGGGATTTTTTACAAATTCATTATAGTATGGAAACCAGTTATGAAAGCGAGAAACTAATCGAAAAAAGTGAATCATAAGAGATGAAGAATTAAGACAAGAAACTGATATCATGTATACTTGCATATGTAATGATTTTATTCTTCTTCTAACACAATAAGCCTTTTGTTTCTCTATCCGCTTTTCTTTAACATCGCTTGCTCATCCTATAAAAGTTAATTAAACATACGATCTGTGATAGGAAGTGAAAGTTGATAATTAATCTTATTAGCTAATTTGATCGCAACGAGGATGCCAGCTGGAAAACTGTGTATTCCATCGAGAGTATTTGGTTTGCAAGACAAACCGCTGCTGCTGAAATCCTTAAAGCTATAAATCGTTATTTAGTTTACTTTAGCTTGAGAGTGGGAGTCACAAGTTGCATTGTCATTCATCTTCAAGTTAAACTAATTTATTTGTTTTACAAGGCTGGTATTATTTCTTAAACCTTATGTTAAACGAGCTGTTGCAGTTGAACAGGAAAGTCTATTCTGGTTTGGAATTTCAAATTATTTAACTTGCTATCTAAGCTAGTAAAGGTTTCTCTAGCTTTACGAAAGCAAAACATTTCAACGAAGTCAAAATGGTATAAGGAGACTGTTACTGATAAATATACTTGAGTTTTTAGGCATCTAAACCAAAATTTTAGAACTTATGATAGGATATAATAAAAAAAATTAAATAACAGTAAAAGCAAGAATTCTGTGATAATGTCATAGACTAAATAAAGCGTAAATAATGTGTATAGCGTATAGTTTTCATTTCGAAACTGAGAATACAACTAGCGTTTTGGCGCTCTTAGAGACGAGGACAGTTCTGGTTGTATGCTTATTTTAGCCATTGAAGATTAGGTGGTGACAGACACATAGCAGAATAATGCAACAAAAGGAGGATAAGAATCACCTTTTATTTCCCATCGTCATTTGTGTCCGCACCTGTTGGAGCAAAGTACGATATTATTCACTGTGTTCCCCCATAGATAGGTTGACGTATGCTGCTTTTATAATTATAAAAATTTCAATCTGTCATGAATTATATGAATTATCATCTTTTCTATGATATTGTTGGTCATAATGGTACACTAATTGCTTTATATGTCAAGTTCTTTTTATAACTTGTATTTCATGAATGCACAACTCTGCATTGGCTTTTGTAAATACGATTGTTGCATGCCTTCTCTTAGTCCTAGTGTAATTAGCTAATTGAAAATTATCAGTTTTATAACATAAGCTTAGCTTCAAGTGTTTTATATTTATATATATTATTTGAGTGTAGGTGAAAGCATATGTCATTCAATTAGCAATTTTTTTGCGCGTTTTCCAATGACTTGATTGTAATTTGCAGGAAGTGTATTGCATTATATTGCAGTTACCTTCCTTGATTTTAGTCTGATCTAGTTGAAAGCCCAGTTTTGTATTTATTTTAATAACCTCATTTATATTTGCCTTCTTTCAGTTTACGGTGCACCTTAACAGTTACAAAAATATTTAGAGCTCGCGAAATTTATTAATCCTCCCTACTTGATAGGCATAGTAATTGAAAGGTAACTCTGCCTTTAAATCTTAATTTACTAAGCAGTAGCGAAAAATTAACTTTAAGCAGCATGTGGCCCACGGGTCGCAAGCGACCCAAAGCAAGCATCACTGAGAACCAGGAAGCCAGAGCGAAGCGCAAAAGAAATACCAAGACACCTATACCGATGATACATTTTACTGCAGCGATCGGGGTTCGAGGATAGCTTACAATATGGACGGACGGGTTATTTGACTCTCCGGAGCTGGAGAGAGATTAAATACTTCTTGAATGGAGTAGGGGCTTCAAATCTTCTTTTGACTTGCGAAGTGATTGTTTTAATTTTGATAAAGTGTTTGTGTTGTACGTAAAGAAAGAAATAATTCTACGTTGCTGTTATTTTATTTAAAAATTTAATTAATAAAGTTCAAATTACTTTAATATGTTTTTACGCGTTACTTTTTTTTTGGCTCATCAGCCAGCGTTAGTCAGTGGCAGTTCGTCATATGAATCAAGTGAATCCTTGATTCACTTAAGATGTTTCTATGTTTGCACTTTTTATGTTTGGTACACACTGAGCAAATTTGAACTAATGCGATCAAATCTGCACATTTATCTCTTAGCGGTGAAATTCAAAAATTTCTTTCAGCGGTCAAACCTGAGCAAACCCGAAAATTTTCAATGAAACCTACGAAATTGTATGAGTTACTTATTTTAGAGGTCGCGAAGAACCAGTAATATTAGAAATAATTTGTATGACACAAAATATCTCATCTTGTTCCAGTGTGGCCCACGGAAGCTAAAAGTTTCGACCTACTTAGGTTTTCGACCTACTAGCTAAAAGTTACTCTAAAGCTTACACTGGTCTATGTAAAACCGTTTCTCAGCAACGATCTTGCCATAGTACAGCAGCTATTTTACAGGATGTAGCCAATTATTTTGATTTTTTGTTTGTATCATTTTAACATAGCTGTAGTATAACTATTTCTAGAGTTATCGCTGTCTCACAGTATTTTATATGTGATGTAAACTTTACAGCATTCAGTTGGTTCTGTTTTGTTGAAAATCTTGCATTACTAACGATTTGAGGAACTATGTCACGCATATCGCAGTTTAATTAGTGTAATTACGTAATTGTTGGTTTATAATTCAGTGATTATACCAAATTAGTGACCACATTTTATTCAGTACGAAATTCTTGTATGTACAACTTATTTTAAACCACAGCTGCCATTCTGGGTCGCAATTAAGGCATCCTTGCAAGTAAATATTCAACAAGACTCAATATAGTTTGTCTACATTTTTCTTCTTCACCGCGGACACTTATATGCTTCTCGTATCGTGTGCCTTAATGAAGTTTCGTATATGTATCGGAATGATGTCTTAATTAGGAGATCATTATTTACATTTTTCAGTTTTATTTATACATTTTATTTTTATATTATATTTTTTTTACTGTATTATATTTTCCTTACAGAGACGGCATTAGCAAGTGCTTTCTAACTGTGTGCACGATACCGTGTAGCATCATATTTTAAATATATCTACAAAAATAAACGGGGAGGTAACTTAATATTCCAAAAAACTACTTTATAGTTATTTGGAAAGGATAGAACAAAAGAACGACTATTAAAGCTAATTATATAAGGCAAGAGATATTTTAGCGCTGAGAATAGAGACTCATACTGTAATCTGCAAATGATCTGTATCAAATAGGTCTACAGACCTATTCCCTTTGTTCTTCAGGAGACCGTGCAGACAAATAACACAAAAAATAACACGGCAGAGAAACTCAAAAAATACATGGATGCCATTCTTCCCATCAGATAATCCCACAGAAGACACGATAAGTAACAGCTCCTCTGTGCAAATGATACAGCTGTCAGCAGGGCAGATGACTAAAAATCCTTTATAGGAGGAATATAACAGACTTTAAGAACCTTCCTATAAATAAAACTCCTTCCCGGACGATATAGATTACGAAATAGTCAAAATTAGATATAAGAGTTTCCCAGCATTCTTTTTAATTTTCTTCAACAAGCAAGCTTCGGCATGCCGGCTTCTTCCCACTGATTTCGAAATCGGACGAGTTACATTCATCTTAAAACCCAACGAAGACTCTTATAACCCGGATTCCAACTGATTAATAGTTCTCCTTTCAGCGTTTTTGAAAGTATATGAAAAATTCCTAGTCAACACCCGAAACCAAAGGTGTCCAACTTTTCAGCTTTCCTGGGCCAAACTGGAAGAAGACGAGATATGTTGGGTCATACAAATTATTTCTAATATGTTGGCTCCTTGTGACGTCCCAAATAAGTAAATCATACAACTGCGTAGGTTTCACTGAAAATTTTCGTTTTCGCTCAGATCTGGCTGCTGAAAGAAATTTTTGAATTTCACCTCTAGGAGAAAATGTGCGGGCTTGACCGCATTAGTTGAAGTTTGCTCACTGTGTATTATACGTGAGAAAGCTCTAAAAACGTTTCATTAAATCATGTGATTGAAATAAGTTCATATGGCGAGCCCACACTGCCTAAGGCTGTATTCCCACTGGCAGGACGAAAAGCGAAAACACGGGAAAAAGGCCGCTTTCCGCGCGCTTGAATTCACACTAGGGAGGGGCGGAAACTTCCTGCTCTAAAAGTTTTCATACGCTCCCACTAGATGGCTCTTTATATCGGAAACTCGAGGGAAATCGTATATTTTTGTGCTGCATTTTGGCTTTCTACAATTATAACATTTTAAAATTATAATGAGACCAATTTCTTCTATATCAAAATTTATTTTATGAACAAAAAGAAGCAGAATGTGATGGATTATATTAATATGAGAGGCGACTGCAGCAAGGATATTCAAATAATTTTAATCTAAAGATAGTCTCAAACGACATGGAAAGACTTTTAATTACTTTAGCACGACGTATCATCAATTCGATTAATAATTTTCATTAGAGTATTTCAGAAAAGTATCGTTTGGAAGATAGAAAAAGCATATGCCAGAAAAGAATCATTGTATGTATCCAGTTTATTTTATTTATGAACTTTACTATGTTGTGATACTGGCCA